>OMLC01081664.1:0-21535 GCA_900302585.1 Regalecus glesne
TATTATTATTATTATTAGTATTATTAGTAGTAGTAGTAGCAGTAGTAGTAGCAGTAGTAGTAGTAGTAGTAGCAGTAGTAGTAGTAGTAGTAGTAGTAGTAGTAGTAGTAGTAGTAGTAGTAGTAGCAGTAGTAGTAGTAGTAGTAGTAGTAGTAGTAGTAGTAGTAGTAGTAGTGGTGGTAGTAGTAGCAGTATGAGTTAAAGTAAATATACAAATGTGTTTATTTTGTCTGAGATACAGCATAAATAGAAACTATCACTGTGGGACACTTTAAATGTGTTAGTATAAATTCATGACTTAAGCTCCTATTGGGGTTGAGAATGGCACTATGACATTTATCACCAGAAAATGTCTCATCCTACCAGTAAAAAGAAATCAAAATGCTAATTCTTGCGAATGACGTTGCCATTATTCCTTGGAGTGATTCTGTGAACAACAGGCCTCGTACCAATTTGGATTTATGAGTATTCTGTGGTGACGGCTTTACTTGCCAGTGGGTTTCCCTGAAGTCATTTGGAAGACTTAAATGATTATTGAACTAGGTTAATAAGATTTCAGTCTCAATGAGTGTTTAACAAGGAATATTTGTCCCTCAAGTTGAATACACACTGGTGAAGAAGTAGATTGGCAAGTCAAATGACTCACGTCAAGTTCCATCTGTAGAAGAAGCCTTAGTCATTTATCATCTTGCATACATATAATGAGATATGTTCTCTACATGTAACCCATCCTGTTGTATAGGAGCAGTGACCAGCTGCAGTGTCCGGGGACCAACTCCAGTTATGTTTCCTACTGCCTTGCTCAGGGGCACAGGCAGGAGAATTAACCCTACCATGCATGTCTTTTAGATGATGGGAGGAAACCATAGCCCCCAGAGGAAACCCACACAGACATGGAGAGAACATGCAAAACTCCACACAGAAAGGACCTGGGACAGGATTTGAACCCAGGACCTTCTCACTGTGCGGCAACAGTACTGACTGCTGGGCCACTGTGCCACCCAACCAGGAAGTGGCAGCTGACAAGTGTCAGCTATGAGAGACACTTTATTCAGGACTGCTCTTCAGAACCACCAAACTCCTTTCTCCCATGGAAAACACAAGTGTGTGGGAGCATCAATACGTGAAGCATTTTTTTGAGAAGTCTCAGCTTTTCAAGTAGACGCACATCAACCCAAGGCTAGACAAAATGAACAGGAGCGTCCTTCTTGACATGAGTCAGCCAGTGCCAGTATATGTTGGTATTCAGTATTCTCAGTTTTAAACCTCTGTGAAAGAAGATCCTTGAAATGTATTTCAACCCAGAAGAAGGTCTGGTTGTCTGTTACCTGTCTAAGTTCCTCCAGCACCAAAGTGAAGATCCAAAAGTAAAGTATTATCTCTGGGGTTCCGGAACCTTTCGGGGACGGTGGGTGGAAGTCCAGCAGGAGCACATAGGTGAAGAGAAAGAGGAAGGCGAAGTACATGATGACATTGCCAAGGAACACAGTGACAGGGGCCATCCAGAAACGCCGCCAACGCCGCAGTAGGAAACGCCACCACACGGAGGCGCAGCTTTGGGTTGCAGGGCCACCTGATGTGTCTCTAGAGAACAAACAAGGGAGATGGAATATAACTTCTTTCTCTGATGTTTTTTTTTTCTCAAGGAAAATGCAAGATAACATGATTTAGGGGAATACATCCAGAAATTAAAAAAGGCTGAACAACAATAGATTCAGCTCAGACTGAAGAAGTCACCTGGTGAGTGACGAAGCGTATCTCAATAAACTTCTGATCCAGTTGAACAGATTCACCTCTTTTTGTAACAATAGATTCAGTAGCAGGGATATAAAACTTTAGTCGGCCATTTCAAAACCCCTCCTTTAAAATTAGTCAGCTGAGGTCAAATCCTGAACAATAAAGAGTTATGGGCAGATAGAATTTATTTATTTTGCACGATTATAAAGTTTGTCGAGGTGTCCTCGAGTAGAACACTGAACCCCAACTGTTCAAGCCCTGTGATAAAGTGGTGACCCATCCAGGGTGTTTCCCTTCCTTTCTCCCAATGAGTACTAGGACAGGCTCCAGCATGACTCTGAACCCTGACTTCAGATAACTACTTGATGATGGATGGATTAAGATTGCATATTGATATTGATAAGATTGATATTCTTTTCATACTTTCAGTAGAAATTCATTCTTTTCTGTTCTGGAAGCAAATGAGTTTGACTTTGTGACACACGTACAGAGGGTTGTTTTCATTGGTGAGTAGTACAGCCTTCTCTCTGTCCAGGCTGTGCAGCTCTGCTAACTGCTCATCCCCGCTACGATTATGCAACTCCTCACCACTGAGACACAGACACAAAAAAGGCTATCACCACAAGAGAATGAGTGCCAGCAAAAATACACAACACACACACATAGACACACACACACACACACACAGACATAGAATATAATATCGTGGTCACCTGAACTTGATGAGGTTGGTCCAGATAAGTGCTGGACAGAAGAAAGACACCACTAGCTCGGAGAGGCCTGTGTCTGTCGTCATTGCTCCCCACCGAATCTTTGTGAGGAGAGCCTGTCACAAAGTAAAGCCTAGCATCATCTACCCAAGTCAGGTAGTTTTAACTTCACCTGGAATGAACCATAATGCACTCTGTGCAGGTAATATTCCACTCAAAAGAGGAATATGAAGCCATTGGTAGGTAGTTGAATAAAGTGTACCACACGAGGGCACCATAAGACCTGGTATATGTATGTGTGCAGAGACGTCCAGACTGACTGGGATTTCATTTCCACAACTGTTTAATGGAAAAGTGATGTATGTTTCAAATTCGTGTCTTTCCCCCCCCATATCAGACCTTTATTTCACATGAGTGGGCGTGCAGTATACATGAACCATTTCCTAACTCCATGGCAGTGTAACATGGTGTACAGGCCCTGGAATAAAAAGGTCCACACATGATGTTAAAACTCAGTGAGCAGTTTAAAAGGCCTTCATGTCTCTTAGCGGTGGACATGCAGTGAATTACAAGTTACAGTTATCAGTTGTGACTCCAGCTGAGTTGTCCCTGCAGACTGTACTTTAATTCAAAGTCAAGCTGCAAACTGAATTAGTTCTTTTTAAACCGAGGAAAAGGATGGTGAGTGTATGACTGGTTTGTATTCTATGAAACACACCGTCTGGAGACAAACCACAAATATGCATGAAGAGATATGAAGAAGGAATCTATGTTAAAGTAGAATTTCCCTTAATTACTGCAAAAGCTGAGCAACAACTTTATCTTAAGAAGGTATTGTGACAGGAGGAGTAGCATGCTGCCAACCTGATTATGTTTTATCTAAGACACCTCACCATCGATGGACCTCAATATGTCCATCCATCCATCCATTGTCAACTGCTTATCTAAAGTCGGGTCAAAGAGTCATGCTGGAGCCTATCCCGGTGCTCACTGGGCGAAAGGCAGGGAAACAACCTGAACAGGTCTTCACTCCATCTCAGGGGTTCAGTGCCTCAGACCACCCTATCTCCTGAGCAATGCTACCCACTGATCTCAAAACGTACTAAAATTGATTTAGATTCATGTTGAAAATATCAAATTTCTCACCACCTTTATGGTTTAATGGAACATTTTTACTTCACGTGATCATAATGGTGCCAATGAACCCAGGACCAGTCTGCTCTGCTCATGCCAGCAAGTTTCAAGGATAATCTTGCTCATGGTCAACACATGATGAATGTACAAGAGGATCCTTGAAGCTTGCTGGCATGAGCAGAGCATGCTGGTCCCTGGGTTCATGGTCACCATTGTGATCACGTGAAGTAAATAATCTTTCATTGATCTGTCAACCTAAAACTGACTTAACACAGCTGAAGGGAATGATGAAAATTGTGCTGGTTTGAACATCTGGCTGTTTCTGTTACCTGCAGTCCATCATGAGCAAAGAAGGCTTTGGCATCAGCCTCTGTAGCCAGGTTAAGGGCAGTAGATTTGCTCCGACACCGGGTTCACCTCACCAGCAGAGTGTAAGCTCTTTCTTCACTGTTGGAGTGGCATTCTCCAAATAAATCTACCACAACACATTTGCAAAAAGACGTCATCCAATTTGTCACATTTGAGGGCTCCTTAAATCTGGATATTCATATTTTACATGCACTGACATGCATTTACATATTTTATTTCCCCACTGTGGGAGATGGTTGTGTTTTTCATGAAAAGAATGATTAACTGAATATAATGTGTGCACATCCTTTACTTTTGTTAGCTGCATATGGAGATTTTGGTTAGTGAATGTTCGGGTTCTCACCGAGTGCAAACTGTTCATACTTGGCCTCTTTCATACTGCGGGCAGACTCGGCCTCAGATTCCAGATGTGCCATCTCTTTCAGAATCTTACAACCAGCCAAGGCTCCCTTAACAGCCTCGGGGCCCTGTAGAAACCAGCAAAAAGATGCTGCAGACCATGAAATGTCAATGTGCTATGGAAAACTGCTTCCTTAAGTTCACTTGAAGGCTAATTCACTCATTCGGCATGTGTACTTCAGGGCTGAAGGATAAAGGCAAAAACCTATGCTGTGGTTTTTATTTCATTTATTACAATATGTATTATAATGGGGCCATGGTAGTTCAGGGGTAGGGTGCATCCTCTGAGAACAAGCAAGCCAGAGGCTATGGGTTTGAACCCAGCATGGGCTGTCAGGAAGGGCATCTGGTCTTAATCCCCATGCCTACCCTTGGATGGACAAGTGAGCTGTCCAAGGTGTTACTCCGCGTTCAACCCAATGAATGCTGGGATAGGCTCCAGCAGATCCACCCAATGTATTGTAATCATGAAGAGAATTAGGAATGATATCATTTCATGAAACATATGCAGCTTCAACATCGGCAGTACCATCTGGATAGAATGTATCACTGGCAAAGATGAAGGTGATTTTAGAGGAGAAGTGAGCCAGTTGTTGGTGTCATGCTGAGTCAACGTGTTGACTCAGCATGACACCATTGTATTTGATTGATACACATGCATCCATCAGGCTGGTCCATATCATCCTAATATTCATAATGCACTTTGCTTGGCCTTAAAGAAAGGGGCTTGTCAGTGAATGGGTGAAGAGAGGGTTGTGTCCAGAAGGGATTTGAATGTGATTGCTCATTCAGCACACACACGGAGCATGCATGCAACATTAATAATCAAGAAGCCATGAAATCAGAATAGATTATGTTACTTATCAGATGGAATACACTGATTTTCCTGAATATTAATAATGAGAAATATGCATTTTGCTTTCCTATCAAGCAGTGGAAATGTTGTGGTGTAATATGACCTTTCTTCTTTTGGCTTGTTACCTGTTTTTTAGGGGTTGCCACATCGGATTTTACAGCTTCCATCGGTACCCTGTGAGGACACAGCATGAATGACAGCCTCGACCAGTCTGGTATGATCTTGTTAATCCGCATACTGACAAAAACATACATCGGATGCCATTCCCGACACAATCGCTAACCCTATGAATGGGAGCACAGATAAAGCACTGAATGCCATCCCAGTGTCTATGGATTTGTGCCCATGCCCGTCGCAAATTGTGGTGTAAGGTGACTGATGGGCCCAATTTTCAAATTCCCTTATCAGTCCCGCGAGGGGAAATTTGGATTTTTCTGCATTTTATCCCATCCTATTGTATAGGAGCAGTGAGCTGCCACCATATGGAGCAGTTAGAGGTTCAGTGTCTTGCTCAAGGCCACCTCAACATACTTTCTGCAGGACCGAGAATCGAACCTGCAACCTTCCGATTGCCAGACGACCGCTCTACCCACTGAGCTATGCTGCCCCAGATTTCACTGCACCCAATTTGGCTCATATTGTATCCTTTACAATGTGACTATTCTACATCACATCACAATGCCGATGCTGAAACGATGTCGTTCAGCCCCCTAGTGTGTGCATGCAAGTACATTGTCACAATGACTATTCACAGCACTTGCTTTAATACCGTAATTGTAATTGCACAAAGACTAACAGTGTCGAGAGGTTTAAGAGGTTTTTGAGCATTCACTCACTCAAAAAACTGGAAAAAATATCTCATATAGCAAGTCTCTGGGACCTCGGGAAAATACTGAATAGATTACACTGGCTGCACACTCCAGACCAAATCTATTACTGCAGAGATATTTCAGGCAAGAGCCCTTCTTCACTGTGACGGTTTGCAATGCAGACTGAAGAATGGCATCTCGCCCCGAAACATCCAGGCAATGGAGCTTGGTCCAAGTTTAATAGTTTTTTGACAGAGTTACAGCAAGACAGTGTATCTAAGAGCCACAGTAGCTCTTTAGTAGAGTGTGTTTTGAGAACTGATGAGCCGGGATTGAGGCCGGAAGGGCATCCGGCCTCAATCTCCCGTGCTCCATGTAGTATGTCCGTGTCCGGCCCCACAACATGGGGACTAATTGTGACACATAAAACAGACCTCTCAGTGTATCCAAGAAGTAGCATGTGATGCTAAACCACATATATCACAAGCTTGATGCTTTGTTTAAGGTGGAGGCATTGGTGGTTGTTACGGGTTAAAAAACTACTGCAGAAGTAGATTTTAAAAACTAAAGAGTACTAGCTGAGGTTAGAATACCAGGGAATAAATCAATGAATGAGAAGTATCTCAGCACGAGGGTATCTATTTTTCATGTTCTTGCCATTACCACCATCACTATCTAAGCCGTGCTTACACTATCATCCTGCTCTTTAACTACACCCATAGCAGAATACGACCTTCATTTGAATAATTTACTTGCAGATAAGATTGCTTTGTGCTTTGGCGAGGTTGGTGATAACATTTACTGAGCTCTTTTATCTAAAGAGACATTTCAATATGGCCAGACTGATCTGGAGCTGAACTGCTGTAATTTGGTCCTCATCATTCTTGTTCAGGCTGGAGGGCCGTGGTAGCTCAGTGGTAGAGTGTGTGCTTCAGTGGGGACTATGAGAGGACTAATCATGACACATACAAATGGATCTCATTCGTGTTCAGACTGGATGAGTCTCATCCAAGTAATTAATCTAAACTAATATATCAGTTAGGTTCAGTTTGGTGGGGTTGTTCCGTTTGGATTGCTCAGTGTGAGCTGGTGCTGCATCGAGTGACGGAGATGACAGGACTGACCATGGCCCAAAAGTAGTTAGCCATCTGCTTCCTGTTCTGAAGCACAGCCCAGAGGAAAAGGTCCCTCCAAGGATGCTCGCAGTGTCCCCCTAATTCAGCCAGGCCCTTCTGGTTATGGAACAGTCGACCCTTGGCTGGCCTGTCCTGCAGTACACAGATGGTTGAGAACATGATAAACATTAGTTCTTCACAATTTATTTATACTCATCTGTAAATCTCTCACTGCACCTGCATCATATATCCTTCAGGACATTCTGCATCCTTATTATCTCAGAATTTAAAAAATTGATCAAAACCAGTGAAGAAGAAAAATTGTCATTGAACGACACACAATGAATTTGTTCAATGCATTTAACCCACCCTATTATATAGGAGCAGTGAGTTGCTGCAGTGGCTGGGGAACAACTCTAGTTATTTTTCCTATTGCCTGTGCTCAGGGGCACAGCAGAAGTATTAACGGTATCTCACGCAGAGACGATGAAAATGTGCAAACTCCACTCAGAAAGGACCTGGGAAAGGAATCAAACCTGGAACCTTCTAGCTGTGAGGTAACAGTGCTAACCACTGTGCCACCATGGTGCAAAAAGAGTGATTAACTGCTAAGATACCCCATGAATTCTGAGCTAAAGGCAACAAATGACATGCCCAATGGTTTGAACAGATACATAATCATTGTCTTTCCAGAGAGGTAATCCTTTGCAGTTTGTTCCTGAAGGTACATATTTATCCTAAGCATTATTGAAATGGAATTCCAGAGGCTCAAAACACAGTACACACTGAATTCTAATCTCCTTTTTCTCTCTCTCCCAATCTTATGACTCAAGGAGCTAATGCCTAATGATTTACCAGTTAGCTCTTTAAACTTAATTATATTGCACCAAAATATGAGCATCTCACATCATTTTTACATTGGATATGTATCAGCAGACTTCCAAAAGTGCCCATTTGGAGTCTCCATATGGCCAATTTGTGCAATATTATATATCATGGAACCTTTAGAGTGAGCGAGATAACATATTTTATATGTATCAACCAGACGGCCACATTAGGGGATGATGTGTGGAAGGTTAAAAGGAGGGTTAAATGGGCTCTTGATTGTGATATAAAAGGGGCGACACATGGAAAAAGCCAAGTGCTTACAATCAACAATTAAGATAACTATTTCAATTGGAGTGCTTCTCTTATGAGCTGTAATCTACAATTAATCACATTGTTTGAACATTTTCGATGGGGGTGCTGTGAATAACTTACAGTTGAAATCTTTTGGTAGAAGCCTTTGCAGGAATCATCGAGAAAGTCCTTCAGCACTTTGGAGACCCCATAGAGGGTGAAGCGAGCCTTCCTGACACCTTGCTCAGCAGGGTGGTGACCTGGGTGTCCAGGGGTCCTGGCAGTGCCAACCAGGAGTAGCTTCTCCTGGTACTTCTTGAGCAGCAGGTTGTGGAGAAGAATCTGCTCTGACACAGACCAGTAGAGTTCCTGCAGATGACCATAGGTGAGAAACTCACCCAGGTTCACACCATTGTCCACAAAGAGGTGCACAAAGTCAGGTTTGTTGTTGAGGAGAGCATCCATCATCACCTCCGCGAGGTCGCATGCCTGCGGAGACAACTATGTCTTTGAGACCCTCTCCCCTCCATTCACATCAGCCAAGTTTTCTTTTAATTCCATTGTGACTTATATTTGTATACCAAAAGAGAAATAAGTTGTGAAATCTGTATTGATAACTGCATATGATGGAAGGATCAGAAATTATATTTCTGAGCCGAAACATTATGACCAATCACAAGTGAGCTGAATAATGTTGATAATCTCCAAACAGGGGCACATTTCAAAGACTGGGTAGATTGGATGGGAAGTGAAGAATCAGTTCTTCTAGTCAACATGTTGGATGCAGGACAAATGAGCAGGATAAAGAGCTGATGCACCAGGGCATGGACTCTCCATGGCATATGGAAGCCCAGCGGCATATTAGGCAGGTGGTCGTAATGTTTTGGCTTAACAAGTGCATTATACTGCTTGCAAGGCTATTGTAATATTTGTGATAGCTTATCATCTTTCTGTAATCATTGAACCAGACAGGAACATCTCTATCAAAACGGGAATGTAAACATAAAACAGCTTTAAAATCATTCCTGAAATGTGTTTTTTTGGCTATGCGTAGTTAAGTCTGAAATACTAGCTATAAAAAAAAATGGAAGATTGATTTTTATAATTTTCCTCAACCTAAACCCTCCTGGGGGCTGCGGCGGAGCAGAAGAGATTATATGTGAAGGATTATTACAAGCCTGAAATGAATTACTTTCTGTGTGTTTCTCTCACCCTCTACTCCACATCACCATTGAAGATGTCACTCTTGGCGATGTCCACCTTGTCCCAGGCCACTGCCAGCTTCAGTTCATCCGGGAAGTTTTGGCCTGCCTGACTTTGACTCTTACATGCTAGCAATTATGCACACACGGGCTCTCTCTCACACACACACACACACAGACACATATAAATGTACCCCCACACATGCACGGATACACAGTGCGCAAACATACAAGATGAAGGTCAGCGCTTAACAAGAACTAAAGGTCGTACACTCTATGAGGTGCTAAAAGCCTCTGGGTCTCCTGGCAATGTAACACTCATTTCACAACACTCACAGTTGTGCAGCCACTCAAGCTGACAAAAATGTCTTGTTAGCTTGTTTCTAGGACATATTGTACCTTTTACCAGAGCTTTGAGGATGACTATATCGAGCTATGAGCTGTCCTGCTAGGGGTCGTGGACAGTAAGGAGGTGCCCGTGATTGAGTATCTTCTGGATCTAGAGTGTTTGTGAAAAAACACTTAATACAGCCCACAATTTAAGTAAATTACATTACATTCAGTTTGAAAATGCATAATTTTCCTCTTAAACTTGTTTAATTGCACGTGACGACTCGAACCAGTGTCTGTTGTTTCTCGATGTTGTTGTTTATTTCTTATATTCCAGTTGTAAAGGATTTAAACCAGACTGCCTAACTACGCCATCTCACAGAGCTGGAAGGTAAGGGGAGCAATCTGGTATCTTGGCATTGCTCAGAAGATTTCTCTGTGCACTGCATCTTTTGGCAACTTTGACACATCAATTTTTGAAATACATGCTGTGTGTTCTCTCACCAGCCTGACCCAGTTGCTGATGTCTGCTCTGTGGTGGGCACTGGGAAATGTGTCAAGCAACAGCTCCTTGACACTCTCCGCGTCCCAGCAGCCCTTGTTCATCAGTGTGACCAGGATGTCAGCCACGCCCCCTGAACCAGCCAATACCAGCCATGGTATGAAGTTACCGATTCCCTTGTACATTCCCTGCAGGTAAAAGAAGCATGATTCATATTCATATTCAAGGAGACAGAAGAACTACAAACTGTTATATGTTTCATTAATATTACATGACTTCTACAAGCAAAATATATAGTATTTAAGATATAAAACAAAATTGGCTTTTAACTCCAAGGATGCTGCAGTCTGCTCCATGACGAGATTGTAGGTCAAGTCTATTTTACACGTTACCATTAGTCCCCTTGTTGTGGGGGTGGACACGGACATAGACGGAGCTTGGGGAATTAAGGCCGAATGCCCTTCCTGATCCCGGCAGTGAGAAGGGCATCCAGCCTTAATAAGTACATTCAATGCAGATCTGATTTGCAAAATGTGTCCTCACGGTCAGATCTCAATAAGGATCTATGGTAAGGTGACAGATAGATGAAAGAGAATGGATCCAACCTGTAAAATTATCGGTTCCCCATGGACCAACAGACAGAGAACAGGGATCTCGAAACTGCCTCCACCCACAGGAAAGACGGAGTAACTCTGAGAAGCTAAGAGTTTTATCTTTAAACAAAGAATAAGTTAATGCCAGTTTGTGGTACACCCTGCCTGAGGAAATCAGTCATGCAAACTCATTACATACTTTTACATCTTTGCACAAAACTCTTTTTAATCATCTTTTATGCAAGTCAACAGTGAGTTTGTTATTTACTGCCATATTATCGCAGATTAGTGTAGCTCTAAATTTAATTACATGTGTCTCTCACTATGTTGATTTTAATTTGTATTTCACTTAAGGTTTCATACTATTTCGCTCTGTTTGTTGCTTCAAACAAGCTTCATCTCTGTGCTTGGAAAAGTGCAGAATAAATCAATATTATTTTGTCACCACTACTACTACTACTACTACTACTACTACTCCTATTCTTGGGTGCTCCCATTAGGGGTCAATACATCAGATCATCATCTCCATCTCTTGCTGTCCTCTACATCTTCCTCTGTCTCACCAGCCACCTGCATGTCCTCCCTCACCACATCATAAACCTCCTCTTTGGTCTTCCTCTTCTTGTCTTGCCTGGCAGCTCCATATAAAGGGGCAGCATAGCTCAGTGGGTAGAGCGGTCGTCTGGCAATCGGAAGGTTGCAGGATCGATCCCCGGTCCTGCATACAGCATGTCGAGGTGTCCTTGAGCAAGACACTGAACCCCTAACTGCTCCCCGAGCGCCATATGTTGGCAGCTCACTGCTCCTATACAATAGGTTGGGTCAAAAATGCAGAGAAATCCAAATTTCCCCTTGTGGGACTGATAAGGGAATCATTATTATTATTATTATTATTCAGCATCCTTCTCCCAGTATACCAGCATCTCTCCTCCACACATGTCCAAACCATCTCAGTCAGGCCTCTCTTGCTTTGTCTTTAACCATCCAACCTGAGCTGTTCCTCAAATATACTGGTTCCTAATCTTGTCCTTCTTCATCACTCCCAATGAAAATCTCATTATCTTCAACTCTGCCACCCCCAGCAACACCTCCTGTCTCTGTCACTGCTACTGTCTCAAAACCAGAACATATATATAGCTGGTCTCACGGCCATCTTTCTTGCAGTGAGGCAGCAGTGCTAGGTGCTGTGCCATCGTGCTGCCACACTAATCAGTGGTATTGAGTCATGTACATGAACAACAGTGATACTTGAGGTTTTCCCATCCTGACACCCTCATGGGGGGCTTGAACTTGCAGCTTCTGGCTCGTCAGTTCCAGAAGCACCTCTACCACTGAGCCACCGTAGCCCCTGGTGGCCTGATGGTGAAATAAACTGCCTAAATATAACATTTGTCCATCTCTTTGGAGTCCTCAGTGATAAAATGTACGCTTGTCATGAAAAAAAAACCACAAACCAAAAGCATTACCTCCATAACCGGTGCGCTGAAGGGAGATGTGCTTGAGCAGCTTGACCCTTATTTCACCGGTGGCTCCTGGTCTATTAGGATCTTCTTCTAGCAGCACAAAGTGAGAATGATGGCAGTCCAGGGAGTAAACCGAACCATGGGGCATGTCCCGTGGCTCATAAACCACGGGTTCGTCCATCTTGATAAACATGGAGACACTCACGTATGTGAAAGGCAGCGCAACACACGGTGATTTTAAGGTCCTGTACTGAGTGTTCTTTGCATTTTGACTGTGTTTGAGCTCAGACCTTGAAAGTGAGCAGAGCCTCTTCGTCGTGGATCCTGTTCCGGGGTGCGATGCTGACGGCCACCACCTGGACCTTTGACGACGTGCTATCAGGAGAGTGGTCTCGTACCGCCTGGCCCAAGTGTTTTGTGATGCCAAAGCGGAGGCCATTGGTTAAGATCCACGCGCCTGGAGAATAAAGAGGTACATTATTTTGGTTATGTACGAGGGCACATCGGTACGTTGCATATGTATGGATTTCATAGTGCTAACGCATAGCATTCATGTGTTTGTGTGTGTTTGTGTTTGGTAGACATCGGTTATTTTTGTATGCGCACTGGCATTTATGCGTTTAAGGTATGCTGGGAGCAAGAGTTGAGTTTCTACATCTCCGCCTCTCTTAGTGTAAAACCAGAGGGTCTTGTTTTGTATATGCAACACGACAAAAAGCTGCACTTCCATTCAGGCAATCCCAGAGGCGCCCTCCTGCATCAGACAAAGGGCGACGTTTTAGTTGAAGGACCCGGTCTAACGTTCAAGCTCGTCTTCCTAACGTCCTTGTTCCACCTGTGCTCTGGTCAGCCTTCACCAGTCCTTTCCTCAGGGTGTCCCTCAACCACGGCTTCATCTGGTCCAGCTCATCCCCACTAACTAGCGCTACCACCAGGTGTGGAGCAGCAAGGCCCCACCGTTCGGTCAACATCTGGTAGATCACCACCGGGTTCGTGTCGCCATGCACCCTCACAAACTACACAGAAGGGAGACAAGTTATCGTTGGCTGTCATATTAAAGTCCATCTTGATCGTGTTGGGAAAAGAAGAGACGTGAAAAATGTTTGTGCAGATGTTGTCACCGGTGCTGGGGATGTCCCTTAAATCCCTGCCCCCTTACCTGGGACTCAACTACCTCACAGTCTGGACTCAGCTGATGATGGCATTCAGATGAACGTTAAAACACCCTCCCGGTATTTTAAACCTACATCCAGATGACTTGATTCAAACTACTTTGACCTTTTCGACTACCTGGGTTAATGAGCATCAAGAGGTGGTTTACAGTGTGACATTTTGACTTTCAGTGTGATGCTAGATGACGGTGACAGTCGTGGTGTTCACTTGGACCTACACTGGTCTGGTGTCCATGTTCTATTGGTTGTGAACTGCACTCACAACCTCAAAATCCTGGATGTGATGTGTCATTGACAAACTTTGGACTCAACCACCTGTCTGGTCTTGGGCTTGTTTTAGGTGGTCCTGACCACAAGGTACTGTGCCTAGGATTGTGCCTTTACAACCCTTGGGCTCTGTTATACAAACTATCTGAGAGGGATTGGCTAGCAGAAACAGGGCTGGATTCTTGATCACTTCTGAAAGCCTGTTTCTGAAGACCTTGCTTTTATCGGATGTGTCTGTCCCTGCTGTTCGTGTCTGCTCCATGTTATGGTGCCTTCTTGGTTCACCTTCATTATCTTTTAAAGCTTTATTCTAGATTCCCTCATCAGTACCACAAGGGGAAATGTGAAATTCTCTGTATTTGACCCATCCTACTGTTTTGGAGCAGTGAGCTGCCACCATATGCCGCTCGGGTTAGCAATTAGGGGTTCAGTGTCTTGCTCAAGGACAGCTCGACATGCTTTCTGCAGCACCTGGGATCAAACCTGCAACATTCTGATCGCCAGATGACCACTCTACCCACTAAGCTATGCCGCCCCTAATTCTCATTGTCATTATTATTATTATTCACATCCTTTCCCACCTTTCCTCTTGTCCAGCTGGAACTAATGAAGTCAATGTCGCCCACTCTTCCTGCTGCCCTGTGGCTCTCCTCTTTCTCTGCTTTGCCTCTTGCGAGAGCTTCCAAAGCCTCATCCAGTGGAGAGTAGCACGAGCAGCTGAGCAGCCCGCTGAAAATCACCCATGTTTAGTGAGTAGTAACTTACATCATCGTGGCCGGAATTCATGTCAGTGTGCCCTTGGGTTTCACATTATCCTTTACATGCACCCACACACACCTGTGCACACATGCATACACAGGCATGCATGCACACATGCAACACCCACACACAGACCTACGCTCCTCTGACCTCTCCAGTGTTTCCCCACATCTCAGGCATGGCGTCTGTTGGTGTTTTGATCCCTGTATACAAATGAACACACAGCACAACACGTTATGCAGATTCTCCACCAGACGCTTCATCTCTCATTCACCACGCTTTCCACAAATGACGGGTTCTTAAAAGGGCTTCTGGTCAATGCAAATTTCAAAGCATTTCCCCTCTCATCTCACATGCAAAGTACTTCCTCCCCCAGCGCTTATCCTAGAAACACAACACCCACACCCGGCACAGACGCTCATCCCCACAGGTCAAGTCCATGGTTTAAAACATGCAAAAATGCCAAAAATAAATGTAATGAAAATAGACTGCTGGGATTGGCTTGAGTGCTAACCTTCACTTTTCTTTTCATGGTTACCCTCCACTTAAGATTGGAACAGTTAAGACTTCACGGCAGAATAGCAGATACATTCATGGGTACTGCACCATCAAGGTTTTTATATTGCTGTGAATATATTCTCAACATTGAGGTGTTGTTATTCTATCTTAGAGGAAACCTGTGTCTGATCATCCTTTCAAGGGATCAGTGAAACTAAGGGCAGAAAATAATTCGGAATGATGTGAAAATATCTGTACACTGCGTCTGAATCACGCACAGTATTCATTTGACTGTAAAATACAATGTAGAACTCAAATAATCATGAGGAAACATTACCCATTACTGATGAAGTTTGATGCATACTTGCAGTCAACACTAACCTCTCATCAGTCACACATAGGGGAAGATTTACTACCATTATTTGCACATTTAAGCCACTGATAAAAGGTAATAAAATGATGATGCAATCAAAGACAACACTTATCAAACATTGAACATTGTTTGATTCACATGGGACACAGAGTTGTGAGGCATTCTAGCTTTCCATCGATCTCTCTCTCCCTCCCTCTCTCTCTCTTTGTGTGTGTGTATGTATATATATATATATCTATATGTATATATATATATATATATATATATATATAAACCCAATCGTAAGGGTTATCGGGTGAGGATGTGTGTACCCTGTTATGCTTACATCACATAGTACAAAGACCATACTGGTATGATTTTAACCTTTATATGGTTTTCAGCCTGTTTCGCTCTGTCACCAAGATGTTAAAGTTACAGAACCACTGCTGAAGAGAAGCTGCTTATGACCAAAGGCTTACTATAAGGATTGAGGAAATATTGTCAGAAGCACTTATGGGTTGGCCATTTCAACTTTAAATATGTGTCTTGCAATGTTTGGATGAATAAGAATAAGAAGCGTCTTTCATTTGTCACTGCACATACATACATTGAACTTTATTTTCTCTATTTAATCCATCCTATTGTATAGCAGCAGTGGGCAGCTGTAGTGCCTAGGGACCAACTCCAGTCCTTTTTCCTATCGCCTAACTCAGGGGCACAGGCAGGAGTGTTAACCCTAACATATATGTCTCTTTGGTGGTGGGAAGAAACTGGAGCACCTTGAGGAAACCCACACAGACATGCTGCCACCCTTTTTATAATAACATGTATTGACTATGTGAAACATTATGGATACGATAGACTTCCTATTTGCTCAATGCCATCTGTTTGCATTAACTGATACTATTTGCAAGACTTGTGGGTAAACGGCTTAGGTTCGTAGTATCCTTTATGATGTAGAAGTGAACTAAACTTGGGAAGGGCTTGATTTGAATGCAGGTCTGGGCATATGAGGGAAAAGGCCATATTCAAGGCAAAAGGGACATTTGGATAATAATAATAATAATAATAATAATAAATTGTATTTGTAATGCACCTTACAATTCAGTTGAATTCTCAAAGTGCTATAAAAACAATTTTATACAGTACAATGCAAAAACAATACAATGCAAAAAGTACAATTCAGAAACAATACAATGCAAAAATAATAATAATAATAATAATAATAATAATAAAAATAGGTTATAAGGTAATGAAATGGATATCCAGGTGTGCGTATCTCTCTCACTCTCTCTCTCTCCATTTAACTCTCGGTCTTGGCTCGAGATCTTGTATGACCCGAGGTATGTTCTCTTGAAGTAAAATAAAAAAACACAACAGGAGATAATCTTGTGGTGCCTGAATAGGTCTGTGTATATGTCAAAGACAAGTGCATCTCTGCTACATACCCCCACTGGCACATGTAAAACTCAAGTGTGGGGAAAATATGTCCACACCTAAATCCCTTCACACATACTCAGAAAATGACTAGAGAGTATTTGGAGACGTCTTATGAACCTAAAAACGGGAGAGGTCTGCCTTGGATTACTTTTTTTCAAATGTTGTGGACACCCCAAGCACTTTTTGGTCTCTTTCTAAACCCAGGTTAACTTGAGAGTAAATGTGATGCATCAAATATGAACCCAGAAAAAATGAGGACCAGGATAGCACAGATACAGTTTTAAAATGTTACATATATATATATATATAAATGGATAGATTGATAACCTGCATCAGTCAATATTAAACATTGCATTGCATGATATTGGGGCAATAAGCGGTTACATAAATGAACTAATAATTGTTAATATAAGCATACAAATAGGTTATATTATCAAGTCTATTGAACCAGAGATTATTTGACATCTTCAAAACTCTTTAAAAACCTGTTTTTACACACCAAACACATGTTTTCAAGTGTCTAAAAATTACTGATCATACTTCCAAGTTCCGAAAAGACATGTAGTAAGATTCCAAACCAGTGCAACTCTCCATTAAAAAACATACAAACCACTGGATGATTTTCAATTTGCAGCTGTCTGTGCCTGCATTTGCCCTTAGAGTAGCATTGGTTTGGCATTAACTCAACCGCAAGAATGAAATGTACAATAAAGAAAGGAGTGCATATAGCAGTCTAACTGATACTATGGTAGGTATGCCTATAGTTCTAATGAGTTTCACACACTAGACAACTCGCAAGAGGACATTGAGACATACTCACTGATGAAATATCTTGTCTCTCCTGCATCATTATCAAGATTAATGCTCACACCCAGGGCCGAGAGTCACTCCTCAGTCAGGTTGAGGAGGGATTAAGAGAGGCATGAATGTGACTAGGTGACTAACATCCAGCTTCTCTATGTGACCGATCCCAGATGGAGCTGGGTACCATCACTTTACATGTTTATCAGTAGCTTCTCTCTCATCAGTCACAGGCTGTCAGATGGAAAACTTCATTGTTGGCTTTCATTCTCTGAATGACTTTTCTCCATTCTAATGTTTAAGAATGCCATATTAACACCCTTAATGCTGTTTTTTAGGGTGGGGACTGGTTTTTGATGCCCTTTAACAACTGAGAATATGCCCCCTGTAGGAGCCAGTAACTTCCTTCATGTAAATTGACTCATCGAGTGGATGCTTTTTTTTTTACAAATAAACTTCCAACATTAAAAGGTGCTGTGAAAACATTTTGAAATTCATACCCAAATTTTATTTTGTAGCTGCACGAGTTGCAAAACTCTAGACCAGACAGACACAAACCGACAGAGAGCCACAACTAACAATAGGCCAGCCAATGGCAGCTCTTCAGAACACCTAAATCAAGCAAACCTATTATTAGGATGATCAGCTGCAGCTGTGTTTATCCTGTTATCCCAACATCACAGAGCTCCAAGACAAACCTGGTGAGTTTTTAACCTTAGCATGGTTTTAACCTGTAGCTATTATTCTATCACCAACGTGCTATAGTTACAGAGCAGCTGCTGGAAAGGCTGTCTGTGTCTGCAGACTTAGTATAATGACTGAGCAAATGGAGTCAGAAGCATTTATGGTTTGACCATTTCAACCTTAAATATGAGTCTTGGGATGCTGGTGCCCCTTCTATAATAATGTGTCTTGACTATGTGAAGTATAGTGGTTCCAATATCTATCCATCTATTTGTCTCCATTGCTCAGTAAGCTCACCAACTTTCAATGTTTATTCTGCTTCTTCATTGGCTGCAAATGTATTCTCTATGAAAGTTTAACAAGGCCAATGTGCTCCCGTGTTGAACCTCATTCCATAAAAAGGACCACAGGGCTCCATTTGATTGTATCTTGGCAAGAGTTAAGTGTCTGTGGACCTCAAGCTTAGATCCTTTAAGTGGCTTATTTGACAATGTTCCAAGTCCTCTTTTCCGTTAGGCTACTGAAGTCATTACAATTTGATGCCAGTGCTGATAATTAAAACAGCTTTAATGTTTGTGGTCGAGCTGAATCCATAACTGCCTTTGAAGGAGAGATCGTCCATTAAAACAAACATGAATAGGCAGGGCTCTCACTAGACATGGGCAAAGATAACTCATAATTCATCATAGGCTACAAAATACAAATACATATTTTTGTCAAGTGGATAAAAAAAGTCCAAAAAAGATCAGCTCCCCACTAAAGTATGCAATTAAAATACGTGTTTCACATCCTGTCTTGGTAAAAGGGTTCAAACTTGCGCCTATCTGCATCATAGTTTGTGAGGCCGATCTGCTCAACAGTATACATAGAGGGTGGCAGGGTAAATTGTAGTAGAGGTGCTAATGTAAACTGACTGGGTGGATTCAAAGCCACGCCGCTGATCCTGACAAAATGTGTGTTGTTAAGACTGACCTAGATGAAATACGCCCCTGGTGTGTTATTTGGTGATATACCATCTTCTATCAATCTATCACATGATGGATTGATCATCTTTGTAAAAATAAATACCTATTTCGTATCTTTCTTATCACCGTATTTGCGTCTCAGTCATGTTTTAAGTTGCAATCGGTGAGTTCCCAACAGCACTTGCCCCCCGCCGCCATCATGTGTTCCCTTCCCTCCCAAGGGGTGTATAATAACGCACAATACTGTGCAGTTATGTATTTGGTGCGATAAGTAAATCCATGGTTGATGGGCAGTAACGCATGTGTAACACCGGTTGCTTGTCCACAAAGTGTTTCTCCAGCCGGCTAAAGGGTCCCACCCGGGTACCCCCGTTAGCTAATTGCTATCTAGCATGTATGATCGTTAAAATATTAAAAGTGGATGGATCATTTGGTGTATTCGTTGAAAATCCGACAAATTAAGCGCGAAATATAGATGAATTCCAGACGTAGCTCTTCTGGAGCCGTCTGTTAGAAGTTGTGTAAAAAAAGAGATGGAGATTTACTTGTGTTGTAGAAGACCCTCTGTCATTTAGCAGTGATCACAACCATACTCTGTCGCAGAAAAGTGACGTCATCACCTGGCTGCCAACCATAAGGAGAATGAAAATGCATGCAAACGTTAACGAGTCTATCGTGATATGACGGTATACATTTTCTAATTGTCCTGCAAGTGAGTTGTCACTGCATCTTTATCAT
The DNA here is from genome assembly GCA_900302585.1 of Regalecus glesne. Taxonomy (NCBI): domain Eukaryota; kingdom Metazoa; phylum Chordata; class Actinopteri; order Lampriformes; family Regalecidae; genus Regalecus; species Regalecus glesne. The sequence goes on from OMLC01081664.1 coordinate 20,015, forward strand.
TTGAGACAATGCAGTGGAACAGTCGAATTTTTTTTAAAAAAAATCACAGATTTAAGCAACAGTCTCGGTTGGTGTCATCGTGACACCTTAATAGTGTAACTCAGTATCTTGCTCAAGGACAATTTGACACGATTTCTACAGGGACCCGGTATCGAACCACCAATCCCCGGATTGCTAGACGAGTGCTCTGCCCCTTGCGCTTAAATGAAAGTAAATCCAGTGGCCACCTGGAAGGTTAGCGAAATCTAATGTTTACACTACATTACTACTACTACTGCTACTTTTGGCTGCTACTGTTAGGGGCGATCAGAGCAGATGATCAGTCTCCATCTCTTCCTGTCCTCTGCATCCTCCACTGTCACAACAGCCACCGGAATGCCCTCCCCCACTGTAAAGATTCTCATCTTATGACACCCACAACATCCAAAAAAACCTCCCATTTGGTCCTCCTGTTGCCTGGCAGCATAATATTCAGCATCCTTCTCTCAGTATACCAGCATCCAGCATGGGGCCAGCATAGCTCAGTGGGTCGAGCGATCGGGAGGTTGTAGGTTCGATCCCTAGAAAAAAAAAAGTCAATGTGTCCTTGAGCAAGACACCGAACCCCTAATTCCTCACCGGGTAGCCAGACGATGGCCGATCACTGCTCCATATACAACAGGACGGGTCAAACAGCAGATAATAACAAACATCCCCTTGTAGAACTGATAAGTGAATCAGTCCCTTGTGAAAAAGCTCTCCTACACACATGTCCAAACCATCTCAAGCTTGCCTCTCTTGCTTTGTCTGGAAACCCTCCACGCTGAGCTCTTCCCCGGATAAACTCGTTCATAAATTCAAAACACTATAATTGGGCGGGAGTGATCTGAGGGCACAGGGATACCGTTGCTTTGTTTCGATGTGAAGTGCCCGCCACTTTGTAGTGACTGGCTAAAAATACCTTTATAGGGGGACGCAGCCAATCACCACACCGATCGTCTGTCAACAGCAGAACACCGTGCATCCCATCATCCTTTGTAAATGGGACTGTCTCACCATCCTGTATGAGGGGAAACCACCGGCGAGAGAGAAAACACACTCGCCGAAGTCCCGCTTTCCTCTCATCTCACTCCAACCTCCTGAATGCACCGCCCGGCTTTAAGGGAAGAGAATCCAACGATGTTTGATGAATCGGAGGGTTCATTGACGCGCAGGGACGACGCCGCTGCTCATGTCGGCCGCGGCGCCTGTAGGAATCTATTCGGATCGGTCGACCACGACGAGCTGAACCGCGAATTGAAGCTCAGACTCAAAGAAATGGCGGAACAGGCTACGCGGAGGTGGAATTTCCATTTCGAGTCGGAGACTCCGTTACCTGGCGCTTACAAGTGGGAAAAGGTTTCTTACCACCGGGCTTCGAGTCCCTACCGAGAGAAGACGCAGGCTGGAGCCGACGCCGAGGACGGGCGCAGACCGGGCAAGCGCCGCTGCCTCCAGGGCGCCGAGGAAGAGGCCGACCGCTCCGCCGTCTCTCTCCCGGCC
>OMLC01081666.1:0-19671 GCA_900302585.1 Regalecus glesne
CAGCAACAGTGCATCAAATCTGGGCTTCTCTGCATATTCCTGTGGACTTTATGGAACCAGTGAGACCTGCAGAGAAAACAGCACCGTCAGGGGGGAGGGGGTGATAGAGAGAGAGGATGGACAGAGAAAAGAGGGAGAGAGAAAGCGGAGGAGAGGGAAATAGATAGAGGGGGAGAGGAGGAAGAGAGATAGAAGGGGGGGTGGATGAAGTGAAAGGCAGTGCTGGCAGCAGACTCACTGTGAATGTGACCAAGGGTTGAGTAAGAGGGAGGGAAAGTGAGGAGCAACGCTAGAAAGATTAGACAAGAGCCAGTCGATTTTAAAGGCCATCTATAGATCGAGGAGCAAGTGAAAAGAATGCAAAAGCATGTGTTTTTCAGATGGATGGTCTAGACTTGGCCGGATGAAATGCAAAATAGAGGACATGGTGAGAAAAGGATGACAGAACCCACACCATCAAAAGCAAGATTCTGAGATAGAAGGTGAGTCAGACGACTGGAGACAGGCAGACTGAGATGGTCTGGACATGTGTGGAGGAGAGATGCTGGTATACTGGGAGAAGGATGCTGAATATGGAGCTGCCAGGCTAGAGGAGAAGAGGAAGACCAGAGAGGAGGTTTATGATGTGGTGAGGGAGGACATGCAGGTGACTGATGTGACAGAGGAAGATGTAGAGGACAGGAAGAGATGGAGATGGTCTGCTCCAACAGGAGCATACACAACAGCAGTAGTACATCCTGTTATCTTCACGCATCACATAAATTCATCATCTGGTAGTACCTGGATAACATGCTCACAATTTACATATATAGCGCTGTGATAATGTGGGATGTGGATTTTGATTCACCGGTGAGAACAACCTGTGTGCAAAAGCAGGATAAAGCAGGATGAGACATGAGATTCTCCACTTCCCGTGTCTGCATAATCATTAAAGCCTGCTCTCTGATCTTGGAGCCAATGGGGGACTCCTTTCCCTTAGATCAGATTTCATGGGCAGAGACACTGTCATGTGGCATGTCAGATAATGAACATGCATGTGTAAAACACGCCAACTTCCCAGAAATGGGAGGTGCTTAGGGGTTCTTTTGGGGAAGAAGCTGGCCATGAGAAAATGCACGCAAATGAAAAGCTGATTTCATGGCTGTGTGGTACAGTAGGTCATCCAGGACAGAAGATCCCTGTGTTAAGTATATGGTTTATTACTATGGTGCCCCCATTTGGTGAAGTTGTTTACATCCTGCAGTGCAGAGACGGAACGCATCATCCCCTGATCACGGGGGACAAGCAGTGACCAGCGTGAAGAGATGCATGCTGATACAGCCATTTTCTGGAGTTTTCATGCGAGTCAAGTCAAGGGAGACGGAGTTACGCTCCTTCAAATACGAGAGGAGCAATGCGACAGATCACTTTGACCTGCTGTGGGGACCACTTTGACCAAACACGACAGGGTTAAGGTTTTATCACACAGTGATAATAAACCCAGAATAATTGGACCATATTTCCATGTGGATGCTGAGATAATGGCAGTGGAATGTGGAACGAATATGATGTAAATCAGCCAAAATGTGAGTGGGCGGAGCCTATAGTAATAGCTACGGACTGTGTCTAGAGCCGTATTCAAATGAGCAGAAAACATAAACAAGCCGTAAAGTCATGCATAAATGCTCGTATTGGGGGAAATACATATTTGCAGGACATTCTCGACTCTAACTGCAATGGTGAGAAGTTTCTTTGGCCTGCGGGAGACTCCCGTTGAGCCAAACATTATTTCACAGATGCCCAAGAGCAGTATCAAAATGCAATGTTACTTCAAGTTTTATCCAAAGCTGGTGCAGTGCCCAGGTTGTCATGCATGCGGGGGGGGAGTAGTAGAGAGATGGATCCATCCCCCTCCCTAGTCCTTACGACTACAATTATACCCCCACTGGAAATATTGCGAAAAGCTGAAATGAACTGTAGGTTGAACAAGGTCATAACTGACAAGGCTTGTGTTCCTTGGAGGCATTGTGTAACTTCCAGGCATTGTGCAAACTAGTAAAACCATTAAATGAAACATTGTGATAGAGTTCGGGGTGGTAAACATCTAACTTGACACTGGCGGAAAGGTTTTCCTCTTACTTTTGTAAACACTGACTGTTTAGGTCACTCTATTCAAAGTGACATAGAGAAAAAGGAACAGTGTCAACCAAGTCCACATCGACCCTATTGCCTTTACAAAGGGATGTAAAAGTGATCAGACAGGTCAATCTCCTACCAGTGGCACCTAATGAGCTTTAGAAATTGTAATTATAAAAGATAATCGATTCAATTTTTTTTTTCCAACTGAAGTCCCCTGCAGAAAGTGTGTCAAAGTGTCCTTGAACAAGACACTGAAACCCCTAACTGCTTAAGCCTTGTGATAGAATGGCGACCTGGCCAGGGTGTTACCCCAATTTTCCCCCAATGAGCACTGGGATTGGCTCCAGCATGACTCTGCAACATGACTCTGGATAAAGCAGTTGACGATGGATGGATGTATTTGTACTAATAAAAGTTCTGCAAACAAGGCAACCCTTTATGATGATTAAATTAGAGAGTGGATTCCATTTGAGTGGATTCCACCTCTCCTCAAATCAGTTTTCAGACACCACAGGCCAAGATGCCTTGTACTCATAAGCAGCTTACATGGTGTGGGTCACTTGAGCGAGGCATAGATGAACTATTCAATCATCAATCACCAGTCAGATCTCAAACCATGAACCACATCCAAAAAAAAAGAGGTCATAAGATAAACACGTGGAATTCTTACAAGAAAATGTGAAAATAGTCCATCTCATCTTTCCTTCAGCATTTATGGTGATTCGAAAGCATGCATGCTAAAGCAGCGGCTAGCTCCATGCCTTAACCACAGGGGAAAAAAATCTGTTTACAATTTAAGCAAATTAAGAGCCTACAAATAGAACAGAAAACAGAAAAGTCGGACTTGTTGAAAACAATGCTACGGTCTCACCATAGCAACTCTTTAATTTGCAAAAAATAAAATAAATCATGGAAATTAGTCCACTAATGTCCCCACCCAATAGAAACAAAGGTGTGGGAGCCTGGGGATATGTAACCTGAAACCATTACATTTGATATTTAACAGTGCATTTCTACTCAAAACACATCTGTCATTCTGTGCACTGTGCTTAAACCTACAAGTCATGCTTTCTGCTACAAGGCTGTCATTGCCATCCTCTTGTCAAAGCTTCTCTCTGCTCAGGATTAGGAATTAGGAATGTTTCCGTCCAAAGTAACTAAATAACAACATGCACACGTTAATTAGACGATGCTCTTTTGGTCACTTTGAAAATAAAACTTTGAAGAAAGGATGACAGGAGAGGAACCATCCCTTTGTTTTATATCACCCACACCTTCACGCGCACACACTCTCTCACACACGCACGCACGCACACACACGGACACATGCACACGCACACGCTTCAGGCTAAACCCATTCAAAATACTAACCTTAACACACTGTAAGATCACACATTCAAAAAGGAGCACGTCTAGTTCTCACAGTATGTCAGAATCAGAGTGAATTGGTCTGTAGAAAGAGACTGGGTTTTACATGGGTTATCAAAGTAGGCAAAACATCTAGGATGTCTACGTGAGCATGGAAACAAGATCACATCGACTGGGTGGGCTTGTGAACAAGTTCAGTAAAATCTACATTATTTAATACCCAAGTCAATGAAAGCGAAACACTGCAACTAAGGCATGCATGACACAAGTACCTAGAAACAGAAAATGATGGTACAACTTTTTTTCCCAAAGAAAAGACAAAAATAAATGTTAAAGGCCCCACATTTTCATATAAAAATTGAAGAAAATAAGTTGATAAAATAAACACATTTTAAAAACAGTGAAAATCCCCAGCAAGAGAGACAGTTGTACAAATATTTTACACAAATGGGTTTTTTTTACCAACACAACTTGAAAACTTTAGAGATCAACATAAGTTAAGAGGTTAAAAGTGACATTCTCAACAGTGTCCATGAAGAGTTTCCTCTTGCCAGACTGTCCTTGAACAAAAAGTAACTGTAAGCTCGCTGCCACTCAGCCTGTGCCAGAAAGAAAAAATATTAAAGAAACCGTGATTAGCGGTTGCTGGCAAGACAATTTACTAAAAGTTAGTTTCTCATTTTGATAGAAGAGAGATACAAGGAAACCTTACAATACCTAATTCGAAAAACATCTCCATTGCTCTGCCAACACATTGACAATATAAATGCATTAAATCTAAATATATAAAACACATTTATACATGTCGACTGTTTACAGTTTGGTCTCACATGAAGTATGCATTACCCTAGAAAAGGCCACAGTCTTTCAGGTTGTTCTTGATGATGACATCGGTTACGGCATCGAAGACAAACTGCACGTTCTTGGTATCAGTAGCGCAGGTGAAGTGGGTGTAAATCTCCTTGGTGTCCTTTCTCTTGTTCAGGTCCTCAAACTGACACTGAATGTAAGCTGCTGCCTCCTCATAAGTGTTGGAGCCTGAGATGGAGAGGAAAAGTTGATGATTCGGGACTTGCCAAGAAGCAAGCGGAAGAGATGCTCTGTATCCGGTAGACTCACAAGTGATGATTAACAAGCTATAGACGTGTTATTTCTGAAATTTGTCAGTTTGTTGCCCAAACTGACAGCATCAACCTTGGAGGAGTCATGTGTCATTCATATTCACTAACATAGCACCTTTACTAAATACGTTTTTTTTATATAAGTATATATAAATAAGTTTTTTTTAACCGAATAATAACAGGTCAAGTTACACATGGTTGGGTTTAATTTAATCCCTCTACCACAGCCACATACAGATACTACATATGCAAGCCTGACATTCTCTGATCATTTTGTACTTGTGCATATTATGTTTAAGTTCATTTCACCTGCATATTCTGGATAGCAGATGGTAAGGGGACTCTTCTTGATCTTCTCTTCAAACAGGTCCTTCTTGTTAAGGAAGAGGATAATGGAGGTGTCTGTGAACCACTTGTTGTTGCAGATTGAATCAAAGAGCTTCATGCTCTCATGCATTCGGTTCTAAGGAGAGGTGAAAGGACAGTCATATAAACACCACTGGGGAGAAGAAAATCTGAACTTAGGACAAACAATAAATGAAGGAGATTTCTGAAGGCTCACCATCTCCTCATCCTCAGCCAGCACCAGGTCATAATCACTCAGAGCCACACAGAAGATAATAGCCGTAACTCCCTCGAAACAGTGGATCCACTTCTTCCTCTCTGACCTCTGTCCACCAACATCAAACATCCTATAGGGGTCAGACTGTTAAAACCTGCAAATACATGCTAGGCATGTGCACATACACTCAGTTAACTCAGAAACAAACTTCAAAACTGTGTTCTCATCAGCCCATGATTAAATATTGATGTAAATCCTTGGGTGGATCTATAGAGATACAAGTTATACACTGATCTCATTGACGTTCCATTCCCATAAAGATCTTTCTACAGCAGTTAGTTTATTGTGTTTGTGATTTATTGTAAAATGCATAAACCTTATCAAAGGTTGTAAAAACAGAAGCATCAACTAGAAAGTTAAAGCAGCTGTAGACAACTTTTCCACTGCCCGTAGTGCTTCTCTGCCTTTTACTGTTTGTGCTGCTGTTGCAAAGACAACCAGATCACTTTGTTTATTAGCAGCCTAGCTACTGTCCAAAGTAAGAAACAACTCTTAAGAATACACATTTGAACAAGAAACCCTGATCTCAGTACTATGATAAAGGCAGATTAAAACATCTGGTAGTACTGATAAGCATGCAGGTTGTATTAATTACTAATCCAGTAGAGTGAATGGCAACTGAATGTCAGTCTAGAAGCCTCTCAAGTCATGGGTGTTGTGTGTAGAACTGTTTTCCCATTGAGATGTGTTCCCCCTAGCTAGTGTTTGATACAAGATTGAGATGCTTGATTAACCTTAGCCTAACCTCAACATAACCCTCAGCTTAACCTAACACTTATCTTAATCTAATCGTAATCAATAGCTTACCCATTTCCATTCGGACACTTTCATCTGGCTAGAGGGAAACGGAGTGGCACAATCCATCATTTCTGGTACTAAAGACAGCTGCCAGTAGCTACCCGATTTAAAGATGGCGCTGCAGATGGCAGCCTTGTTTCTCTGCTTTCTAGTACTTTTTATTGTTTTCGTTTAGTTCCCAGCTCTCACGCTGAGCACATTAAGCAGGGAAGAACTTGTAAACCTGGGTATTTACTGGTCAAGCTCTTTTACAGTTTTTTTATTAAACCAGAAAAAGTTTTGCCGAGCTTTTAGCTGAAGGAGCAGCAGGTCTGTATGGGCTTTGCTAGAGCCAACGACAGAGGAAGTGAGTCAGAGCATTTGTTAAACTGCAACAGAGGAGATTTTAAATTGCGCTTCCATCCATCAACCTGGCAAACATTCATTCTTCGGCTAACAAGATGGGACAAACTGCTGCTCCTCAATAAAACAAACAACATTTCCAAATCTGCCAGCCTCTGCCTTGCTGAAACATGGCTTGGTGACCATATTCTGGGCAGCTCACCCCGTCTGCCACAAATCCAATTCTTCTGTGCAGACAGTGAAATGGAACTAAAGGGGGAGATAGAGGGTGGTGGAATCCACTTCAATAAAAATGAAGGTTGGTTGCAGATGTCACAGCGTTGAAGAAATGACACAGTCTTCACTTAGAGACCCTTTTCATCGACTGTAAAAAATGTATTCACTACAGGACTTTTCATTATTTATTCTGGCTGGTGTATATATTACCCCCAGCCCTGTGTTAGTGAGGCGTTACAACACCTGGGAAACCAGATAATAAACATGGGGCACAAACATCCAGACTCCCATGTCATAATCCTCGGGGATTTTAATGGGGCAAATCTCAGCCATAAGCTGCTAAAATACAGACAGCGTGTTGAGTGTCCCACCAGAGACAAAAACACACTGGATCATTGCTATACAATATTAAAGGACGGCAATCACTCTATCTCCCATGCATCTTTGGGACACTGATCACCATCTGGTTCATCTTCTCTAAAACTACAGGCAGAAACTAAAATATGCAAAGCCTGTAGCTAAAATTGAGATGGACCGAGTCAAAACTGGAGCTTCTGGCCTGCTTTGACTCCCCTGATTGATGTGTTTATGAGACCTGGAAAAGCTTATTGATGCTGTGACACCTTCCATTAGTTTTTATGAGGAGATGTGTATGCCAACCAAAACTTTTCGCACCTTCAATAACACTTAACAGAGTTACAATGAAGCAAATATGCTGTATAAAAGGTTCATTTCATGGGTCATGAACAGTCCCCATGTTGTGGGGGTTGACATGGAGTTGGATGGAGATTAGGGGATTAAGGCTGGATGCCCTTCCTGCCACCCTGTGGTGGATTTGAGCCTGCTGCCTCTGGCCTGTCAGCTCCCAAGGCACACACACTCTAGCCACTGAGCTACCATGGTCCCCAACTGCATAATCTATATATGCATGCATATTTTGTCATGTCCACATGTCCATATTTTGTCATGAATATAAATAACCTGCAAACACATTTATTCCAGCATCTTTACACTCTGCTACTTCATCTTCCTGTTTCAATTGTATTATTGTCATTCCTCATATATACTCCTGATAATTGTTGTGCTATTATTCTAAGTAAGTGCATTAAGAGCCACTAAACCAGTCAAATGCCATGTATGTATAAACACGCATAGCCAGATTAAATGGTAAATGGACTTGTTTCTATACAGTACTTTTCTGGTCTTGCGACCATTTAAAGCACTTTACAATGTATGCCCTTTTCCAGGCACCACATGGTGGGATTGAACCCACTATGCCTGACATAGAAGCGAACGCACTACCACTGAGCCACCACAGTGTTCAGATCCCACTTGAGGTTCTGGGTGATGATGGAGTTCCACGTTTAATGCATCTTCCGTACTTGTTGGTTCTGTACGCAAAATCCAGGGAGTATTTCAGAGATAGTTTTAAGATAGGACAGAACAGGGAACTTAAAAGACTTCATTATCACTGAGGTTAGGGTGACAGGTTTGTAGTCATTGGGTCCTGTGGTCCTTGATAATAGTAAGGCTTTTAGAGTCAGTCAGCACTGAAAGTGTTTCATTAGTCCAATTTAAACTTCAGGAGTTTCTGAAAGCAGTTGTAACGTGGTTTGCTGCCACAGAGGAAGTAAATTCATAACAAGTAAAAACGAGTTCTTAGCATCTCCTGACCTCTTTTCTGCAGAAATGAACCAGGGAGAAAATCTGTCAAACGGCCAAGAATTATGTCTGTCACAGATGATGAGCTCAAGAAGACAGTCTGAAAAATGCTGTCAGAGAAAATAATTATGTGTGTGAGAGAGAGAGAGAGAGAGAGAGAGAGAGAGAAATCAACTTGCTACAGTAACTGTCAGCTGACTAGTGACTACTGGAAAAGTGAGCCATCTACAGATGTCCTACCAAACAGAAACTTTGATAAGCAGCCAATGCAATAGCCATGGGAGGATGAAAAGATTGGTGATCAGATCCATTCACTTTAAGCTCTGCTCTACTGATGTTCTTTTGTAGGGCGCACAGTACAATCACTCACAAAAATGTGACAAATTACTTCAGGACATAGCGCTAAAATCATTAGTGAGCATTTTCGTTTCACTTTTTAAAAAAAATAATTTCAGAGTGTACAGTGAAAAACAACAACCCCTTTTGTGTTTTTGTAATGATAATGGTCCGAAATGACATGAAAATGCACATTTTCCCCAATGTCCAAATGCCCAAAACAAACAACACCCTCCCCTACCCCAAGCTACCACATGCACTCCGAAATCTGGTGCTGTAAGTTTTGTTTTTATTGCATTTACTGTTAAGTAATAACAGGCTCACTTCAAACAAAAACATTTTTTTGAGGTGTTGTAATAATATAAATCAAAACCTATGCACCGAATAGGAATGTCATTTGGCTTGAATCCTAACTGATCAGTATGACCGATAGAAACCATAAAGATGATTCTTTTTTTGTTTGCCTGGGTGACTCCTTTTTCTTTGGAATACAACTAGTACTGTATCCTCTCTTATATGGATCTCACTTTTATTTCCATTAGTGGTGTCACAGGTGAAATTTCTCATTTGAAATGTTAACTTATCCCGTACAAACCTTTTCCAAATACGGAAAAGAATTTAAGGAATTACACAGGAAAAAGGGATTTGGGTTTTAAAAAATTCAGTCAAGAGGATTTTATTCTGCTGTAATCCCTGACTTGGAGCAAAAAAGTTATCTCGTATCATTTTAAATAAGCCAGAGTGAGACAAAATAGTTCATTAAAATGCAGCAGTTGTACTCACTTGAAGTGTAGGTCCTTAAAGGTAAAGTGTGTCTCCACGATGCCAGTAGTCTTAACCCTGGTCCTGAGAACATCCTGTTGGGTGGGCACATAGGCCCCATGCGCTATCCTGTCCAAGTCGTTCAGATAGCTTTAAAGGAAAAGCAAACATGGTAAAAAATACAGTAAAGAGTCCAAAGTTCTATACTATTAAGGCCTTTGTAAGGTTTTCTTCAGTATGACGGTAGCATAAACAGTTAACATCTCTGTAATTGGTCAACAAGTACGGCACAGACATGCCCCTGAGTGAAAAGAGGGAGCATAATACTTATAACTGTGTCATCATGTTCTAGACCAGCTCTATGCTCAAATGTACAAATGTGTTTTGAAGGCAAATACCACAGCCAAAGTGGAGTTGTACTTTTAGGAAAATGTCAGTTTTCCACTGTCCATAAAAAATAGAGAAGGCAACATCTGAAAGTTTTCTTCCCCTTTTAATCGACAGTGATCATACTGGTGAATCATGAATCGATCAGGTCATACTGCAGGTAGCAGGTCTGTCTGTTTTACTACCACATGCAAAAACCAGGATTAGGGAATGGAGTTTGCAGAGCAACACTGACTAGCTCACATTGATGTCATGTTACAACCATTGCAGTAGATCCTATGACTCCTCTGTGGTGCACGAAGGAACAACAAATGCAGATTTGGAAAACAAAAGATCACTGTTTTCAATATTTCAAGATAGCAAAGTCGTCTGCTCAGTTGATGGCTGTGTTCATCCACTTACACAACTGGAGCACACTGATTTACATCACATATAGAAATAGGATCAATCTGTTCCAATATCAGTATTGGGTGCAAATACTGATATAATGAACTCATTTAATATTGGACTGATGTTACTGATCCATGACATACTAGGCTCCAGACAACAACCATAATGTACCAGTAATACATTTCAAGTGGACACATTCATTTGAGTGGCATGGCAAGAGAGCAGTTTGTTGTACACAAAAACATGTAAACAAACAACACAATCAAATAGCACTTCAGGGAGCTATATATGGAATAAAATTGATAAGATTTGTTAAATAACAAATCTAAGCCGCAACAAATTTGATAGCCGATAGGTTAGATCAACTTAAAACAATCAGAAAAAACTGCTGAACATTAGTAGTCGAATTGCAGAGGGAATGAATCACTCAGAATAACAGTTATATACAAGCAGGTAAAACATAACTACACCCTGATGGGAAAAGGAAAAAAAAATCACTTGCAAGAACATGTCCAGAGGACATACTTTCTGGAGGATTTGTTGTCTGAAAAAAATAATTCAGATCTCTTTGTTTCACTCTGGTGATCTTGGAACAGATTTTAAAAATGATGTTCAGGCTATTTCTGTCTTTACCCATGAGGCTGTGAAATGGGCAAAGCTCAGAAGAATTTCAATTCAAGATTGATGAAAGTGAAAAAGGATGATGGGACAGACAGAAAAGCAAATCTGTTGCCCCTGCTTCAAAATAGTCAGTGTTCACATCAAAGTTGAAGTGATCATTGATAATAGTACCCAAATATTTGTATGATGTAACCATTTCCCCACTTCCATTATGTATGATGGAATCTTTGGCTGCATCTCTTTTTTCATAGCATAGCTCAGGAGGTAGGGCGGTCGTCTAATAATTGGAAAATTGTGCGGTTCGATCCCCAGTTCCTTCAGAAAATGTGTTGAAGTGTTCTTGAGCAAGAGACTGAACCTCTATTCACTCGGGACATCAGATGAAAATAATTATTATATAAAATAAATAATAAGTTCCTTAGTTTTAGATCAAATTAAGCCCAAGAATGTATCCCAATCATGGAATAAAATCAGTCAGTAAATTCCCATAGACTCTAAGAAAGGTCAGCAAACCTACTAGCTCCTACTTCCATGAGTGTACATAAAAATAAGAGCAAAAGGATACATCCTTATGGCAAGCCTGTGGACTCAGCTAGAGTCTTAGGGACAGGTATTTACAGACACCCTAGCCTCTCTGTCAGTCAAGAAGTCCAAGATCCATAATACAACCTGGTAAAATAAATAAAATCACATAGCAACCCATCTAAAAAAGATGCAGTTACATCTGATTGAATGACAATGAGAAGCCAGCAAACAAAAGCTTGGCATGGTCTTATAGCTTTTCTAAATTCTTATATAGGTTATTAAGTATAAAAAGTATTGCATCATCCACACCTCTCCCTGCCTAGTAGGCAAACTGCAGTGGAGCAAGTTATTAATCCACAGTTAACAATGTTTTTAACAATTTTCTCAAAGGTTTTGTTATTAACAATGTTAATGCGACTGGTCTAATCATTCATTATCCTAGGATGGGTGTTCTTTGGAACAGATATCATAGAAGATTTACAGATAGCAGGGATTTGGTTACAATCAAGTGACATCTGGAAGATATGGTGGAAGACACCTATAAACTGGTCACTACAGTATCGAAATGCGTGTCCATAAATGTGATCTGAACCAAGGGCATTCCAGTTTTCTCCCCTTTTATGAAGATCTCCAACACATTCCTGACTGATGACAATATCAGTTGAAGGAGAGAGACTCTCTAAGGGGAGAGATGTTTTCAGAAAAAGCCTTTTTTCCCCAAAGCAAGAATAAATGTTATTCAAACTATTTGGGAGATCTGTATCATTTAGTTTAAGAGGCTTTCCATCACTGTGTTGTACTCTTCTTCCATCCTATCCTTATACATTATTTTAGCGTTTCTTACCTCATTCCTTACTTCTTTAGTAATTTCCTTCTTTTTATGTATAAAACAATGTTTTATTTCTTCGTGACTTTTTTAAAGGTCTTAGTAACCCACAAGTTGTTAGTTGGGAAAACGAATGTTTTTAGAGAGTATGTTGAGGTCAACACAAGAAGAAATTATTGTGCCAGTTAAGTAGGGGCATGGGATATAGAATACATCCAAGAAAGGAGCAACATAGCTCAGGAGGTAAAGCGGTCACCTAGTAATCGGAGATTGGTGGTTTGATCCCTTGTTCCTGTGGGAACTGTGTCGAGCTGTCCTTAAGCAAAACACTGAACCTCTAACTACTCTCTTAGCACCGGGCTGCAGTTGCATTCACAGCTCCTATAAAATATGATGAGTTGAATGCAGAAAACTAATTCCACTGGCCTTGGTCGTGTGGCAATTAAACACTTTCACATCCCAATCTATACAATCAAAGGAAGTTTATAAGCTGGAAAAGCTTTTTTATGTCCAGCATTTTATTGTTTTTACTATTCGCTCTCATCATTAACAGATGGGCTTGCAGACTGCAGAGGAAGTACACTACTATGGTAGGATGCTCCAAAGGGAGGCCTAAGTAGGGATTTGAAAACTCCAGGCACTGAGCCATAGCATGGGTCAGTAGTGGGGTTCTTGGTAGTTACAACAAAGGTTGAATCAGTTCATCTGGACACAATGTTTATTGAAATGTTTTATCACTGATACAAGGAGACACATTCATTGTAAAACGACTGTTGGTATCCCCACCCTTATAAAAAAATACAGTTGCATAATGACTGAAACCAACTATGGTTTTATTTGAAACTCGGTCATTTACTGGAATTTAAATGGTAATTAAGTGTTCAGTGTCTTGCTCAAGGACACCTCAACACACTTTCTGAAGGAATCTGGAAACAAAACCACCGATCGTCGAACTATTAGACAACTGCCCTATTATGCCCTAGCTATGCTGCTATGTACTCTCCACATAGAATGCCTCTGATTTTCTATTCAAAGCAGCCTTCCTCCCTATCACGGATGTGCACATCCTCATCTGATTTAACTGTATTGTTTAAGGGTGGGGATGCTTAGTTAGCTTGGACTCTGAAGATCTCACATGTATCTGATGAAACGCATTTTTAAATACACTTTGTATCCAGATGAATTGATTCAAACTTGTGATTTAATTAACTGGATCATTGAAAATGCATAAAGACACTTATTGATAATTGCACAGGTGACACTGTACATAGGTTTTCAGTTATCGATCCATACATCGTCAACCGCTTATCAGGTGTCGGGTCGCGGATTTCAGCTGGGACCTCCAAGTTTTCCTTTCCCTTTCAACATCCACTAGCTCTGATTGGGGGATCTCAAAGCGTTCCTAGGCCAGTGTGGAGATATAATCCCTCCATCTGGTCGTCGGTCTACCCCGTGGCCTTCTTCCAGCTGGACGTACCTGGAACATCTCACCAGGGAGGTGACCGGGTGCCATCCTTATTAAATGCCCGAACTACCTCAACTGGCTCCTTTCTATTTGTAGGACCGGTGGTTCTACTCCGAGTCCCTCACGTATGTCTGAGCTTCTCACCCTATCTCTAAGGGAGACACCAGAGACCCTCCTAAGAAACCTCATCTCAGCTGCTTGTATCCGTGATCTTGTTCTTTCAGTCCATGAGTTACAACATCATGAATTCATGTAAAAACATACACCGCCTATGTTGGATTTGTTTGTAATGAAGAGGTAAGCGAATGAGTCAAGCAAGGTACCCTAACCGCCTTATGAATAGATTCTCATTGCAAGCCGCATCCCTTAGTCATGTTTTAGTAAAAGCCAGCTGGCAAATCACACTCGCATCTGGCTTAAGTCTTCAGTTCATCCATCTTTGTGAATGGGTCGTACCTTCAAGAATAGTTGCGAACAGTGGGAGTCAGCTTTTGTCACTTAGTCCATATTTCTTTGTCTGCATTGAACACCTCCCCTTCCTCTGGTGGTATTTACACAATGTCCAATTTACTGCTGCATTTAAGCTACTTTGTAGCAATCATTGAATGTATCAAAGATTGTCATTTATTGTCAGTGGTCGAAGGACAAGGTGTAACTCACAGCTGTAGGTGGTCATGTTGACAGCTTTACCCCTGCCACCATGGGGTCCAGAAGCAAATTGGCTTAAGAGTCCAAAGTGCAGCCAAGACCCTGAAGTAGACTTCCCTCATGATTAAAAACACTTCCATATGAGCTCCAAGGTGATTTTTTTTTTAAAAAAAGGTGCACTTTGAGCATCAACAGTAGACAAGCACTCAGCAAAGACAAACATTCAGCAAACAGGGCAAACAGCCTACTGCTGGGCCGCGAATGTAGCATGAGTGCCTCAGCTCCATAACCACGTCACTACCAACGCTATTATTGCCTTTTCTGCAGAGATGGTCTTCAATCGATTGCATACTATGATGGTCAGCCTACATTTTGGGTATTTTTTTTTCTTCTTCTTGGATATGTAATGAATTCAGACAAATAAGAACTTCACATGAGTAGTTATCCAAATCCAGGTATAAAAATCTTATTAGAACTGAAAAAAGTGGATCAGTGCACCTCTAGTTACTTATTTATCCCTTTAAAAATAAAAAATAAAAAGAAAGGAAGAGAATTGCCTCCATAGTCGAACGGTTGCAGCACATACTACATGGGCATATGGTCACAATCGTCACCGGTTTGATTCTGGCTGGCAACCTTTGTTGCGTGTCTAAACCATCCCCTTCTCTCTCCTATTTTCTGTCAACCGCTTTGTTACCAATGTCTAATAAAGTTGAAAATGGACACAAATATCTTTAAAGTGAGAAAATATTGGGGCAGGTTAAGAGGCTACTCCAACCCTGCACAATATCTTCTACTTATAAAGGGGCACCCCTGGTTTGCCTGTGAATTTCTTTGACTCACTATGCTGCAGAGTCGTTGAGCTGGTACTCCCGGGAGCGGCTGAAGCAGGCCTGCACCCCACCATCCTTCCACAGCCGCTGGATGACTCCAGCCAGCTCTCCTGTCATGAAGCCTTCTTCTGCAGAGCCTGCCAGTACAAATAGCTGCCGAGCATCATCCTGAGGAAACAGACACATGGTTAAGACTTGTTTCCACTGAAAAATAAAACTTTAGCCTAGAAGCTAAACTTCATATCACCCTGGAGAGAACATAATCAGACCTCTGTATTTGACCTATTCTAACAACTCAAGAGCAGTGAGCATTTACCCTAACACACCCTGGAACCCAGGGCTGCCTAAAATATGTCAAATAGTGTGGGAACTCATGGAGCACCACTCACTTATTTAGAAAAAAAGTCTCCAAAAGTGTGATATTTTAGCCATGATGGCGTTCAAAAGTAAAATTAGTCCGGATGTTAAGGGGGTTGACATGGACACAGATAAAGGTGAGGGATAAAGGTCAGATGCTCTTCTTGACATCTCACAGTAAGATCAAACCAACAGTGTCTACATTGTCATTTCTTGGAGCATGTGCTCTACTGCTGAGCTACCAGAGCCCCCTCCAATTTAAAATAAAACCAAGACTTAAAGTAAGATCACTAAGCCAATCTCACGGCTTGTATCAAACAATCATTGATTTCAAACATTTACTTAAATGATACTATGTGGTATTTTTATATAGCGCTTTTCTAGTCTAACAACCACTCACAGAACGCCTCACGTTTACCAAACATGGGGGATTAAGGTCTGATATGCTTTTCCTTACACCCTGAGGCAAGATACAAACCACAACCCCTTTTAACTTTTTTTAGAAATCTGAGAAAGTCCAGGTGAGCTACGATTAAGTTCTTTTTTATTATTTAAAATTTCTACATAAATATGGATGACATTTCCTCCTGTACTGAAACCCAACCAAAGCATGAGGCAAATGGTAGAGATGACCAAGCAGCGCTTTGCAGGCTGGCTCACACTGTGAAAGATTGATATGGGCCAAGTAAATATATTACCTCACCCACACAACTGGGTAGTTCAATTTAGGTAGCATCTATGTGATCAACTGTCCTATTATCATCCATCTTCATGCTGTTAAACGTGAGGGGAACTCAACTAAAGTCATTAGAAATAACTGAACTGTGTTGATTTGAAATTTTGAATTTATATGAGATAATTATCACCGTTTCAATACCTTGAGTTTGCAAACAGCCAACCAACCTGAAACTCTTCCAAGAAACATACAGAATCCCTACCAGCTCAAGCAGACCCTGTGCTGTGACCTCCATGTTGAATGGAGAGAACAAAGCAGAAGAATCCCCCTCCCTGCCCAGCTGCTCTAAATTGTTCCTTCTTTCAGAATTAATTACATTGCAAAGAAATGGTGAATATGACCAAGAACCATTTTATTTTTGCTTTACTCACCGCCCTGGCTGGATCAGCAAAGTCAATCTTCAGGCGCCCCATTGCTCTGATGATAGCTATAATGGACTGGATCGTGTTGCTGTAGACCACAGCCTTGTACTGCTTGCACTCCTCTTCTGAATAGCCTGCCTCGTGGATGATTCTGACCGAAATTAAGACACAAATAAAATAATTGAACAGATGATTACAAAGGACATCATATTACACTCTTAATAATGTGTCTTATCCTGTATCAGCCATCCATACACAACAACAGAGCACTTACTTCATCTGTTTGACGATAGTACTCTTCCCAGACTCTCCAGCACCTATAACAGGTGGGGAGATACGGTTGAGAGTGATAAGAACCAAAGATGATATAGCACTCATACCCTAAAAAACACATCACAAAAAAGTAAGACTGCTAGAAAGTTACATTGTATTTTTACTGACTGGAAACTGCAAAATGAACTGTAGGGTTGAGCTATATAACAGCTGGTTTTGTTTGGAAAGCGGGTCTTTGTTAAGGAAATGTCTCGATTCAATAAGTTCTGAGTAAAATTAATCACTTATCAAATACTTTTTTTCCTCCATAAAATCAAAGGTCTTTTCTAAATCTGTCAACAGTTACCACAGCAAAACAACAAGTGGAAGTTTTATTTTTGTTTTTTATATTTGCTTTTTTTATTCAATGTGATAAGTGATCATGCTAAGCATGTTTACTCGGAGAGCATGCCAAGTTTCAACTACTTTGTTCACTAGCCATCATGGCTGGCTAACACCCAAAAGTGTGGGTGAACTTCATGAAAAGTAATAAAATGCAATATTTGTGACAAGGTGCTCACAAGCAAATGAGGAACTAGGCTGTTAGTACTCTGTTCAGACATTTATTATCAATTAAAATCAAAAGTGCAGCATCTTCATCACAAGGCTGACTGATTCCCAGTTTATGCATATTTTAAATGTAAATCAGCATTTCAGACAACTACGGTGCCAATATAACACAACATCACAGTTTTTTGTGGTCAGCATTGAATTTCTTTACTATCAATACTAAGTAAAAAGTTTTACTTATCTGAAAAATGTGTTTTCCCCCAACCCTAAAATAATTTTACAAAAGAATCCTTGGCTTGGGATGGTTTGTGTAACCATCTGACTCCCCGTAACTTCATCCCCTGGCAATTAAGTTACTAATCAATATCGCAAATTCTAATTGACAAACAAACAGACAAATGAAAATAATTTAAAGAAATTGACGGTTAAGCTTTACCCCCATTTGAAGATAAAGTAATCCAGAAACAATTGGTGAAGTGAGAGAGGCTGGAAGTCTAAACTTTGCACTCTGAAAAAAAGGAAGCATCAAACTAAAGAGCTAGCTAGCAAAGCCTTGCAATTGGATTAATCAACTGGAGCCTTTTGTAAATAAGATTATGCAAGGATTAAAGAATCCCCGGATTAGTTGACCATTCTAAATCAGCCTGGTTAGCTTGGCTCAAAGATATCAGCTTAATCATGCATGAGCAATCTGACTTCTGTGAGTGAGACCAATATTTGATGCTGCATAATTTACAACATCGGAAATGAGTGCAATTAATTAATATGAGGATATTCAATTATTAATGGTTATCACACTGTGCTATAGATATGTAATGTACTCACGCATAGCATTCAGATAAAAGAACAGTCAGTAAAAAGTAAACAACAAAAGGTATTGCTTGTTACTCCATTTCTCATTCCCCACCCAAGGCTGTATCTCTAAGGAAGGCATGTTTTCACCTGAGCACACAACATTTTAATTACATTTCCTCTACTGGGGCATCAGCCTCCCCAGTGAGGAGGACTTCTCCAATTCACTGTCCCAAATGACAAAACAGGCATGCACAATACAGAGCAAATATCACTGTGAATTTCATAACAGGCTTCAATTTAATTTCCAAACCCACGCTTACACCTCGAAAGACCCATTGAAAACAGCAGGCCTAATGGATGATTGCTGTGGATGAACGAGGAAAGAAAATTAAACAGACCAAGTTTTTCAGTGGAATAGCAAGTCCGTAATGAGCCATGCTGAAAGGCCCTAGGGATCAGCATTTCCCTAACACCATATGGGACATGCAGACATTTCCCCAGGGAGTAATGATTACAGAGAATGCATTCTCTTCACTATTTTTTTCCACTGAAGTGTTGCACATTTAAAGGTTATTAATTCAAGCACAAAATAATCCATATGTTGGGAGCACATGTGTGGGTGGGTGTTGGTGCTGAACACTAATAGTCGTGGTTTGTTTGTGACGATCCTCCCACTCACTCCACTTGTCTAAAGAATATGTCATCTGGAAATGACCGCTTTAATGCAGGCATCACCGACAGGATTCCTGGCAGAGCAGGAACATCTCCATAAACAAACAGAAGAGCGGCACCTCTCTGAGCCTTGCACACCAACATAGACATCTACAACTAAAAGTGGCGATGGTCAAACATCACATGCGCATAAGAAAGCTGTCTCTCGTCCATGCATGTACACTTGAAGATACATTTCCCTATTCAAGAAAAATTCAATTTCACCCTCAGTTATGGATAGGGACAAAAATAACTGCAGTCAGCCATCTTAACACAAACAATTCATGCAGGTGCTCAAACGAGCACAAAACAAACGCCGAGGCCCACCTCAGAAAACAAATTAATTCAGCAGCTGACTGTAATGACAGAGCAGTGCACGAATTCAGTGTGATTAGTGTTTAAATATTTCCTCAACCGCTCGGTGCCAGATGGACACAAATCAGTTCTGGAGCAGAGGTAAACATGCAACAGGCTGATTGCTCTGACAAATGGTTTAGCAGTGTGGCACAACGTGAAACAACTAGTTTGCTTCAGTCACTGAGTATTTTTGTGTTTGCCCAGTTGCTTGTTATGCTAACTGGGCTGTACAGGTTGCCATGCAACCCTTCTGCCAACCCAGTCCCTTTGGAATCAAAAGTGATGGCCAGCTACTTCTTTATGCGTTGAATTTAAAACGACAGAGATAACAAGCTAATAGTATCTGGAAAGCTATTATCACAGCTCAAGCGTGTATTCATAGAGAACTTACGACGTCACCCACACCAAAATCAGAATTCATCACGGAGACACACCGGTTAACATTCTTGTGTGTGTGTGTGTGTACATATGTATATATATATTTATGTATG
>OMLC01081669.1:0-12265 GCA_900302585.1 Regalecus glesne
CACCGTCTCTTGACAGATGAGACAAACAGCCTTTTCTTTGCATTGAACAAAAACATAATCGTTTGTCCACTGCAGGTCAAATACCCTGCATTCTGAATCAATTTTTCTCTTACCTAACCTTTTCGCCATTATTCCGTTCTCTCTTTGACAGGGCCGGGCCTAGGATTTTTTTTTCTGGAGGCCAAATAGGAAAAAATCCGATAGCGTCTCTGGTATTGTTCAGAGGGCCGGGCCAAATGTGGTGACGGGCCGTATCCGGCGACCACTGGTCTAGAGGGCAAATTTAAAAAAAGGAAAAACTGTTAAAACAAACATCCAAGACTGTGTTCAAGAATATTTTAAGTTTTTAGGGCAAGTCAGTTAAGTGAGTGTTTTCATGGTTAATCCAAAGGTGTCCTAAGATGTCATCATTCTCACCACGTTACTATCACTCATTGTGAATCTTTGCGAGTGGACTGACTACTTACACTTCGACGAGCTTTTAAGTGAGTTGCGGTCCATTTTGACGAACCTTAAGTTGGAGAAAAGGCAAATAACGTAAGTCTTTAGCCAGAGTAATAGGTCAGGAAAAGCCCCCCCCCAACTGGACATCAGACGCTGAAGCAGGACGGAAAGTAGCTTCAACCAAAATCACTCGAGTTAGGTTTAAAATGCTACGTAATGTGACAGATGACAGACAAAAATCAAATACTGATCATGGTTTATGCTCATCGTGCAGCTAACTGGGATGGGTCGTGTGCCATTCAACGGCAAACAATGGCGTAACTTACAACCAGCATGGCCACAGTTGTCTCATTAAAAACTGCGTGAAAGATAACTTTGCACTATAATACTCATAAATATGATATCATTTAACATTTTCCTACAATAACTTATTATACGAATTGACCAAACTAACAGGATGCTGTAGATTTAAATCACACATCAATAATCTGGAGAGAGAAAAAGAGACTCACCTCGTCAGTAACCAAGGCAAAAAGAGGAAATGCTGTAAGTGTCGTCGCCTTTTATATCCGAGTCATCCGTTCACAAATAGCAGCGCCACCAACTGGAAAGAAATCGAAACGACCTGAACCCCAAATCAGTAGCAGGCGGGACGCAGCGCCCGGAAGTCAACTCTCCCTCTTTTTCATATTGCCTGGTGTCGGGCTCAGGGAGGAGTGTTAAACTTAACATGTATGTCTTTTTGATGGTGGGAGAAGACCGGAGGACCCAGATGAAACCCACACAGACACAAGGAGAACATGTAAACTCCATATATTAAGACCCTGGTATAGAATTGAAATCCAGAACCTTCTTGCTATGAAGCAAAAAAAAAATCAAAAACAAAAAAACAACAATGTTAACTAACCACTGTGCTACAGGAACCGCTACCTTTCAGAACTTTGAACAATATTGCTCTGTAATAAGGCTACTCAAATACAAACAGTAAGGTTCCCAAATATACGTTTCAGCTAGGCAACGATCCATTTGGTCAGCCAAACCCATAAATGACATATGATGACCACAGCCAAACGCAGAGACTTTTATTATGAAAGTAAGTGACCTTCCTTTTACTGGAATTACTTCCGTTCTCTGGCTTAACGCTGCTTGCTTGTGCAGCATTTAGCATCTTAAGACACTCCTAATTTCGTAAGTTTCAAATTTTTATGGGCTCGACGGGTTCTTCAACTTGATCTAAATCCCAATTTGTTACAGTGTTGATAATTGTTTAAACATTTACTGACATTCTTTCAGATTGAAACTCGAGTTCATTAGCAGCATTAGTTAGCTGCGTTAGCGCTTCCTCTTAGCAAGGGGGCTCATATGATAGTTGATAAGATAGCATTATGTTGGCTTGTCATTTACCGATGTGATTAAAACATATTTGAGACATTTACAACTTTGCTAGGAGAACTTCTAGTGTATAGGTTCCTTGGAAGCTTCCTCAAGATAAAAAAAGCTTGTAATTAATAGGGATAGTTACATGCTGTGCGAATTTTTGAGCCCCCTACGTGCTTTGATTTAATACTTATAGTTAACTAAATGTATCGAATATTAGATGTCCTTACTATTCATGTAATGTATTGATAAACTTTTGCGTCAGAATAGACCAAATTTGCTTAACTGGGACACTCTAACAATGGTTGAAAATCTTTATTTCTTATATTTTGCTTATTGTCTTCATCTCTAATAGGATGCCGTATAATCTATTGCTGTGACCAGACATCATGACACTTTTTCACTTTGGTAACTGCTTCGCATTGGCATATTTCCCCTATTTCATCACATACAAGTGCAGTGGCCTGTAAGTATTTGTGGAACTGTTGAGAAAGAGCAAGACTATTAATCAAGTCTTATGACTGTAAGATTCAGGTTAAAGAACTTAATCCCCTCGACTTTATTTTTTTTCTAAGCAGCTTTTATATGTAATGCATAATGTTTAGATATCTCTATATGTTTGTCAATGTTAAAAACTGCTCATATTGTGGTCCTGACTTTATTGCCTGTCCATCCGCTAAAAAAGGGCTTATCGACCTCTATTTTTCTACCTTGTAAAAGAAAGGTTAAAGAGATGAAAATGAAATAGTAGTTTCAATCAAGACAAAATGAGTAGTAAACTTTCATTGAAAAAAATCTATTTTTGGTATATATGCATCATTGTATACACTGACCAGCCAAAACGTTGAAAATACCTGCCTAATATTGTGTAGCTCCTCCTCAACTCATCAAAATAGCTCTGACCTTTTGGGATATGCTGTGAGTTCTGACACTTGTTTGTTGCAGACGGCATTCATTTTTTCCGCAATTTGATCTATAGTAGTTCTTCTGTTAGACCAGATGGGCTAGTCTTTGCTCCCCATGTACATTAATGAGCCTTGCATGCCCATAACCCTGTTGCTATTTCACCTGTTGTCCTTCCTTGGACCACTTTGGTAGGAACTGATCACTGCATATCTGAACACCCCACAAAAGCTGTCTATTTGGAGGTGGTCTGACCAAGTCATCCACCCATCACAATTTGACCCTTGTCAAATTCACTCAGATCCTTATGCTTGTCCATATTTTCTACTTCTAACACATCAACTTTAAGAACTGACTATTTATAGGTTATATAATATATCCCACCTCTTTACAGGAGCCTTTTTAAAGAGATAATCACTGTCATTTAATTATCTGTCACTAGTTTTAATGTTTTGGCTGATTGATGTATCTCCAACTGTTGAAGAGTTATTCAAATGGTTCGTGCTCAGCTGCTTTGGAATGTCAATGATATGGGAGGCTCTCCTGACAATCTTTTTAGAATTTTTAGGTATTATGACTATTGGTTGGGTGGTGGGATCATTCCTTTACCAGACTGTATGTTGATTGCCATTCTTTGTTGCATTTCAAACTCCTGGAATGTGTCATCCTACCATTAGGTAGTTGTTTTAAATGGAGTTGAAGTTATTGTATCTGTGTTGTCTTTTCTCTCCCTACTGATATGCAGTCACATCATATTAGCTGATTTTGTGCGTGCGTGCATGTGTGTGTGTGTGTGTGTGTGTGTATGTGTGTGTGCGTGCGCGTGCGCGCGTGTGCGCGTTCTATCCCTCAGTTCAGAGTATAATGCATTCTGGAGGTGTGTCCAGGCTGGAGCAACCTACCTGTTTGTTCAGCTCTGTAAGGTGAGTTAGTTTCCCGGCACACCTCTCATACTTTAAACTTTATTGCCAACTGTTGGCTAGCTATTAAGATCATTTATTGTCACATCAAGGAGCTTCAGTCTGACACCATTTGGAGTATTTATGACATTCTATGAAATCACAGTACCATTATTATCTCTCTCAAGTGCAGAATTATTAAATTGATGACAAAAATGTTATCAGTTGGAAGCAAAAAAAATCTGTGCCAATAAGCGAACAATTATTTTTTCCATCAAAATCTTAATATTTGCATACAGATCAATATAGCAATGATAGCCTTCTGCCACATTGGCCTTTCTTTACAATCTACAAGTCTATTTAAACATTGGTATAAGTCCTGTTGTCTTTATAAGACCCTGAAGTGAAGGCATAGATGCTTAAGTAGTGTTGATGCATATGACAAAAATACTGCATTACCAAAGTCTGCTGTTATATCAATTTCACCAGTTAAGGAGAGTCAGTGAGGGTTTTTCATGAATAGTTGGCATTAAATTGGTATGATTGCTGTTTATGATCATTTGATTGCTCCATTTAAGAAAGTGGCAAATTCAGAATTTTTTTGAATTTTTTTGTGACTTGGTATCACTCAACACCACTAAGAATCAGACAAAATCATGTCCACATTGTCATGAGACATTGACTGTTTGTGTATGTGACACCATGTAAATACTGTTCCCTGATTACTCGGTTTAACAGATGCTGTTTCTTGCCACATTCTTCCCCACCTGGGAGGGAGGTGCCGGAGTTTATGACTTTGTTGGGGTAAGTGGTGGGAAAGCATCACAATAAGATATTTGAGCACTCTGATGTCGTCACTTTTTTAGTATGACTGCTGTTTTCACAATGTAAAGTTTATTTTGTGAACCTAGAGAGCATCCAGCACACCAAGCAGCTCGAGCAAGGCCAAACAAAGTATACTATTGTTTTTTTGTGTCTTGCAGGAATTTATGAAGGCCACAGTGGACCTTGCAGACTTGTTGGGCCTTCATCTTGTGATGTCTCGCAATGCTGGTAAAGGAGAGTACAAGATCATGGTTGCTGCCATGGGCTGGGCAACCGCTGAACTTGTCATGTCCAGGTATCTATGTCTGATTTAAAAAAAAATATTTATGGAGCTTTGGACCACAGTTCTGATTAAGATTCAAAGTTTATTTATCAAGTGCTTCCAAGTACATTGATTTTTTTGGGGGGAGGGGTTAATGCAACAAAAGAAGGGTACAATTAAATTTTGAAAAAAAATCTGGGGATACACAGACAGTATATCCCAATAGATATCTATGTACAAGTGTGCAAATAGTTTGTAAGAGTGAAATGTGAAGTGTCTGAGGTAAAGTGACAGTCCCATTAGATCAGAGGACCAATGGACCCCAAAATCAAACTTTATGTCTCAGATTCCTAGTGATGAAAATATCATTCAATTAAATGCAATGTATTTTTGTACACATACTAGGGAGGCAGTCTCCCATCAATTCCTGGAAGGGAATTCTCAACAGATCAACTAAAAGTTGACCTCTTGAGTGATAATTAATGAAATTGTGTTAAATACATATATAGACTATAGGGGGCGGCATAGCTCAGTGGGTAAAGCGGTCGTCTAGCAATTGGAAGGTTGCAGGTTCGATCCCCGGTCCTGCATACAGCATGTCGGGGTGTCCTTGAGCAAGACACTTAACCCCTAACTGCTCCCCGAGCGCCATATGTTGGCAGCTCACTGCTCCTATACAATAGGTTGGGTCAAAAATGCAGAGAAATCCAAATTTCCCCTTGTGGGACTGATAAGTGAATCCTTTCTTTCTTTCTTTCTTTCTTATAATATCTACATATATCTAAATGTCGGACATTTGCTAGTAACGATCTTGATTTTGCTGATTTGTATTCCTCACTCCATCTTTCCAGGTGCCTTCCTCTGTGGGTAGGAGCCAGAGGGATAGAGTTTGACTGGAAATACATCCAGATGAGCTTTGACTCCAACATAAGTTTGGTAAAAATAAATGCTGTCCTCTCCTTTTCCACTCCTCTCCTCTTCTTGCTCTATCCCTATTGGTCCGTTTTCTATTAACCACCTACTTGTTGTTCCTTGTCTTTCTTTTACTACCTCCATCTCCCGTCCTCCTTCCATTCCACTCCAGTCCTCATAGAAAGATACAGTGATATTTTTATGTTCCTTTTCCACTGGGATCCTAATGACACCTCAGTGAATTGAGAGGTGACTAGTCATATTATTTCCCTTTCCTCTTTGAGGGCAATATCGTGGCAGATTAAAACTTACTGATGCCTTTTGTTTAACCGATCTTGCTATAGGTCTTTATTTGAAGGGATCGGAATAACTGAATTTTTTTTTTAAGCATTAACTAACATCTGGAAGATTGTTGAGGTAGTTGACAACAGTAATAACCAGAAACCTCACAAATAAGTACATTTATTGAAATTGTGTTTCAGGCATTAGCTCATTATTCTTGTTTTATTTTTACAATTATAAAAGTTATGACTTCAATTGACTAAGCAGTATTAATTGCTCTGTACTCTGTCTAATTTGTAGATCCATTATATCGCCATGGCAGCTGTAGTATGGATGTTTACACGGTATGACCTACCGAAGAGCTTCAGACTTCCGGTTACAGTGCTGTTGGGCCTTTGTGTTTACAAGGCCTTCTTAATGGAGTACGTCTCACACACACACACACACACACACACACACACACACACGGATGTACATTTTGCTTAACTGTAATGATTTGGAAATTATATCTCCTTCCCCTCTGTTAGTAAATTATCTTTCTGATTCAACTTCTAATTAGATATCAGTAAATGAAGATTTATCCCAGCTTTAAGAGTTCAGCAGATAATTTGTTTGATGCTATTTGTCAATGTGATCAATGAAATTTCTATAAGGTTTTTTTTCTTATGTGTTCCTGTGTTCTTCTGTCCAGATTATTTGTCCATGTCTTCCTGCTGGGCAGTTGGACAGCATTACTGGTGAAAGCCGTCTTGACTGGGGCCATTTCTCTCTGCTCGTTGTTCCTCTTTGTCACTCTGGTCCACAGTAATTAAGTAAAACGCCACTCCCGTACATAAGCCTCAGGTCAACACCCGATCCGACTGGACTTGTTGCCACAACAGAGTTTTACCCTTGCTTATAATACTAGTCCAGATTTCACATTACCACTGAGAAGAATATTGCAAAGCAGTTATAAACTTGAATGTCTGAGATAAAGGGCACACTAGTAGTTCCAGTTGATGCATCAACCGGTTCTTAAGCTAAATTGTTCTTTCATTCTGTTTTGAAAAGCAGACATTGGCATTTTGTAACGGGTTAATGCAAAAATACACTCTGAATTACGGTTCTGAATATCTGAACTGATTCTCCTCATTTTGTGATTTCCATACCTGGATTATTGAGCATGCATCAAGACATGTTCTGAATATTTTGTTACTCGTGATATCTGGACACTTAAGCATTGCTGATAATTTCAAAGGCATATATGGTGATGCTGAGCAAGCAACAATATGCTGTAAAACCATAGAGATTTGTATGTAAAGAGCTCTGCCATGGAAAATAAGGTGATTATGGATAAAAATTGGTTGTTTTCTTTGCCAGTTTAATATGGAGTATCACTGAATCATTAAGAAGGCTTGTGTTGATGTAACTGGCTCACATAGGTTGTGACAACATACATAGGTTGCTAGATTTGTGAAAAGGGGAGTTTTGTATTCCACCCAAGTGGAGTTGGTCACAAATTGTCTTTTTAATAACTTATTTGTTTTTCTATCTGTTGTTTAAATGGACAAGCGTGTGTGTTAATGTTTGATTCAGTTTGGGCGATTTGATAAACGGCGGAAAAGGGTTGATTGAATGAGATGAACACAGGAGTGGAGAGGAATCATCTCAGCATTATGGCCTCATGGATTGAGTTTTGAGCATCTATGATTCTAATGTAGACTTAATAAATTATGTTTAATTACCTATTTTGACCCAACAGTTGTAATTTTTGTAGTTTGTTAGATGCTATGTGAAAGGGGGTGGATTAGTGTTCTCTTGTTTTTTAAATGGTCAGCTTTTGGCAAACACGTAGGCTCTTTGTCTATAAAATAACTGCTACTGAAAATGTTCTGAAATCGACTTGATTAACCAGGTTGTATTTCACAGCATTACCACTGCAGGGCATCAGGAAGGGTATCCGGCCTAAACTCCATCTAAGTCAGTGTGCATCCCCACCAAGTGGTTAGTAATCATGATATATAACGGGCCTTTCATTCTGCCCCACACTTCTACTGTTGGACTCAAGATCTTACTCTTGAGACTTTGTGTGTGAGTGTGCATGCGTGTTTGCGTGATGGGAAACGGGGGAGACAGTTAAGGCAGTGAGCTGTACATAGGGAAGCAAATAAGGGGAGATTATTATAGAAATTGAATAGAATTTATTTGGTCATTGTACAAATTGTATACATTCTCTCTATACAAGGAAAAACTTTGTCTGCATTTAACCCATCATATTATATAGGAGTAAAGGAAAGCTGCAGGACGCAGGCATCAGTTAGGGGTTCATTGTCTTGCTAAAGGACACTTCAACATACTTTCTGAATGATATGGGGATCAAGCCAGTGACCTTCTGATTACTAAATGACCCACTTAAGAGGACAATTTTTGATTCCCTCCTCACAAAGAGGAGAGGGATTTGTCATAAACATCAAAACATGTTAAAAATGTATCCCTGATCCATTGTATCAATATTAAGGGGTATTCTGCCATTTACCCATCAAATCTCATCAAGAGATGAAAAGATTAAGCTCCCAAAGAAATGAACATCATGCCTAAAGTGAAACATGATGGGGGCTCTGATATCTTTTGGGGCAACTTTGCTGTGCCTGCCACAGGGTTCCTTGAATCTGTACCGGGACCAATGAAATATCAAGACCGTCAAAACATTCTAAAGTGAAATATACTGTCCAGTGTCTGAAAGGTCTGTCTCAGATGCAGGTCATGGGTCTTCCAACAGGATAATGACCCTGAATGCATAGCTAAAAGCACCCAATTATGGATAAGAACAAAACATTGGACTATTTTGAAAATCCTGATCTGAATCCCATCAAACATTTATGGCAAGAGCTGAAACTTGCAGGAACCCATCAAACTTAAGACAGCTGGAGGAGTTTGTTTAGGAAGAAGTGGCCAAAACACATCTTAACAGGTGCAGAAGTGTCATTGAGAGCAACAGAAAATGTTTGCAGTGAGTGCCTCTAAAAGATATGCAGCAAAATGTCAGGTTATGTTCCTATCATTTTTTTCCATGACATTTCCATTTTTTTTATCATTCACAAGATTATTTGGCATTAAAGTCAAGTCTTTGTTACATGTAATAAACAATGGCGGATGCCAATTCAATTACTTTTGTCAGTTTTAAGCTATTTCAGAAAAAACTGCATTCTTCCTTTTTTACTGGGAGGGTACCAAATATGGCTTAGCGGGTACCAAACATGGCTTAGCGGGTACAGTGATTGTTTGGCAATCAGAAGATTGCAGGTTTGATCCAGCATCCGCAGAGAAGCTTCTCGAAGTGTCCTTGCACAAATCACTGTTCCCCCAAACTGCTCTGCCCTGTGATGGACTGGCAACGTGTACAAGAACAAGTCAATTTACTATTTAAAGGGGGTTTCCTCGCCTTTACCCAATGAAGACTGAGGTAGACTCCAGTTCCTCCAGAACTCCATTTCGGATAATCGGTTAACAATGGATGGATGGGTACCCGCATGTCTTTTTCTGATATTGGTAGTTTGTTACCAAATGATGATCAATGACTAATTGAAGGGTATAGTTTATCCACCTTTCCAGTTACAACTACTTGGTGGATTAGAATGGCCAACATGTTGGCTGGTTTATTTCCTGAGTTGATCAGGGCACGTCCCTGTTATATATATATATCTTTAGATTCCCTTATCAGTCCTACAAGAAGGAATTAGCAATTCCTTCTGAGCTATTCTGCCCCTACCACTCCAAAATTATTTTTATATATTTATAGTATGTCAAACCATAACACGGCAGCAAAGGCACTGAGAGTCACAGATCAAACTTAAGCTCTTAAAGAATCTTACTTGTGAAGAATTTCAGATACAACTCTGTAGTTTTATTGAACTGTGTTGCCTGTTACTAGAGGAGTTTCCATAGCATAGCTCTGTGTCCTACAACAGGTCCTAGAGATTTCTGAAACTATGCCCGCTGCTCAAGCACCCACATGACTTATCCCAGTGTTTACTCCAGTAGCCTTGGGGATTTCTTTGTTCCCCTGTCATTGTAGCAATATGCTGTACCCACTCTCACACTGACACTGCACCGCCCATCTCTCCGCCCCTTCACATATTTTCCTGCTGTTCTTTATGTGTGAACCCCCTCAACCAACCTGCTGCTTCTCTACCATATAAATCGTCACTATGGGTTTCAGTTGGTGGCCAATGCACGGTCTAAACAAAAAAGCTCATTATTGAAGCGCCATTATAGGGAAAAGCAGAAAAGCCTGATATGCACACTGGCTGCCCAGTACAATCATGGCGGTTGCCGATCTGTTATAAAGTCATGAAAATCACAGTAGATTTAACCGATTTGTTAGAACTGTCGAGGTGGGTGAAAAAGATGTAAAAACATGACTGGGAGTGGAACGTCTTTAAAGTGGGGTACATTGAGGATATACATTAAGTACTGTATCACTCTGAGTTCAAGTTTGTTTTATCAAATACCCGTGGCAGAAATTGTTTAATGCTTGGGTATCAGGCAAACCAAAAAGATAATAAATAGGTTTTTTTGATATAATTCCTACAAAAACTTGCCTTTTTTTGCCCGCTGTGAACCAAATCGTCATTATGGGTTTCTCTGTTTTGCCTTTAGCATACAAAGGTCACAGAGAAAAAATGGAAGCTTATTCGGAAACGTTTGATTTACAAAAAAAGAAACTAATAAAGGGGTTAGTCCCTTTTTCTAAAATACATTTTTAGAACTGCTGCATTTACCATGAATACTTTCCACATAGAATGCTGGCATGACGCAGTTAAAATGCGACGTATTTGCGACGTTCCCTAAACAAGATGGAGTTCTTCGAGCTTTCAGCCCGCCTAGAAAGTTATCAACCAATCACTGAGTGGAAGGCCGTTCCATCATAAATCCCAATGACACTGACAGAGATGCAGGTCGTTTGTTTCTCATCACCATGCGTTATAAGGTAAAGGACACATAAACTATATAGAAAGGGAATTTAAGGTGAAAATGTGTAGGACCATCACTGAACAATTAAGCTGCCATGATAGTGAGTAGTTTGTCAAGTGTGTTTTTGGATAGTAAAGTTGGTAGCAATGCAACAGTGTCATAGCAGGTTTGGTTTAACGAGACGCACTATGTGCATCTTTCCGGTTAGCTAACTGTCAAGAAAGGCTATTGTTAGCTAATGTCAAGAATAACTGAAAAGACGAGGGAAACTAATGCTCATTTTCTTATTACTGTGGAGTAGATTGGTTTATTTTTTTCGTGGCTGACGATGTCTTGTTTGTTATGTTTGCTTTCCCAGAAAACATGAGCTTAACGACGTTCTTTTCAAAGATGGGGAAAGTAAGTAATCACTACAAAAAATAGGTGAATCAGTTCAACTGGATCAGAAGTTTATTTGGAAACGTTTCATCACTCACCAGGTGACTTCTTCAGTCTGAGCTGAATACAAACATCCCCTCCTTATAAACAGTACATTGATACCACACAACAATAGCTCAGACTGAAGAAGTCACCTGGTGAGTGATGAAACGTTTCCAAATAAACTTCTGATCCAGTTGAACTGATTCACCTCTTTTTTGCCTTCTAAACTAGACTAATAGGGGAGGTGAGGATTAGTGAACAGCAGTGTGGTTTCATGCCACAAACGAGCACCACAGATGTAATGTTCACTTTGAGAGTGTCGATGGTGAACTACAGAGGTCAGAAGGTGTCACATGGTGTCTGTGGGTTTAGAGAAAGAGTATGATAGGGTGCTGAGAGAGGAAGTGTGGTGCTGTATGAGGAAGTCAGGAGTGGTAGAGAAGTGTGTAGAATTGGTGCAGGATATGTATGAGGGCAGTGTGACAGTGGTGAGGTGTGTGGTAGGAATGATGGATGGATTCAAAGGTGGAGGTGGGGTTATATCAAGGACTGGCTCTGAGCCCTTCCCTGTCTGTCATGTGGAAGGTTGATGGACAAGACCAGACAGGAGTCTCTGTGGACTATGATGTTCATGGATGACATTGTGATCTCTACTTAGAGTAGAGAGCAGGTTGACTTGAGTCTGGAGGGGTGGAGGTATGCACTGGAGAGACGAGGAATGAAAGTCAGTAGGAGCAAGATGGAATACAGACGTGTGAATGAGGGGGGAGACAGTGGAATAATGAGGATGGAAGGAGCAGAGGTGAGTTGAAAGTTGTTGAAAGTAACCAGGAGTGTGGAAGAGAGGTGAAGAAGAGATTTCAAGCAGGGTGGAATGGATGGGGAAGAGTGTCCGGGGTGATTTGTCACAGAAGGGAACCAGCAAGAATGAAAGGGGAGGTTTACAAGATGGTAGTGAGACCAGCAATGTTGTGTGGTTTGGAGACAG
>OMLC01081672.1:0-14843 GCA_900302585.1 Regalecus glesne
GTGTGTGAATTATCCAGTAATTCAAGTGATATCTTTCAATTTTAGGCAGTACTAGCCTGTTTCACGCTTCATGAAATCATCAGTGCTTTTCTAGTCCAGTCCACTCAAAGCACTTCACAATGAATACCTTGTATTAAACTAAATAAAAGATGGCAAAGAGAAAACAGCTAAATGGGCGGCTTGATTAACCAAAATTGCTCGAATGTAATTCATAGCCATCACAAAGGCTGTAGTTGAAATAAAGGAAAGCTCTCTTTTTCCCCAACAAGTCAGCTCAGAATGAAATAATAAGATAAGATCACAAATCATTTTCAATGGTGGAGCAAGGGATTCTTGCAACCATGAGTTTTTTTTCTGAAATTTGTCAATGGAGTGAGGAGCTCTTATTTATTTTACCTGGGCTCTGCCATTTGCCTCATGTAATGGGCTCATCCCATCATGTGTATAGCACTTAACACTGAAATGTGCATCTGTAGAGCATTTGTGCCTGTCTGATATTCAATGATTTTACCAATGACCCTTTTCAGGGCCTAGTGTTTAGAGGTTTTACTCCTGTTTTGGCATTTCCCAGAGCCAGATGACTGCCAGTCCAGGTGTTTGGAGTAGCAGCAATCTCTTTTGTAGCTGGAGTCAGATCTGGAGCTCAGGAAGATGGAACAGCAGGCTAATATGTCTTCTCCTGGCCCGCTGATAGGATGACTTGCCAGATAAGCCCTTTTCTGACTGGACAATGAGGTCAAGTGCAGAAAAGTGCCTCCTCCTTCTTGAAATGGAGGAGGACAAAGGTTCTTCCATCTTGGCAGTGGCACACTCCTCCGTAAAGCCTACAGCCAGATAACTCGGTGATGATTTCTCTGGCATTATCAGGCATGGAGTGGACATTAGTGACTTCTTGCTGTTTCCATATGGCATCTCCCCCAGCCTGGAGCTGAAGGACTCCCATAGGGGGCTTCTATACCCCGAAAGCAAATCACCTGCCTAAAGTTCCTGCCCATCAACAAGTACATAACCAGATCAGGCAATAAGATGGGCTAAATAAATGCAATATAAATGCAAAATCAATACACTTAACTCTGTATGCATCTTGAACTGGCAAGGTTTTTTCTGTCTCTGTCGTGCTTTTCCACTTCGCTGCTATGCAAATTGCAAATGTCCCCTCGTGGGATTGATAAAGGAATATCTTATCTTCGCTGTTCTCACTGAGACACTGACCTTTTGAGATCGCTGCCCTTATCTGGTCTCTTTTGTATAAAGGCCTTTGCCTCTTACCCAGAAGTTTATTTGTTGGCAGTTGATTCGGTGCCGAATTGTGTTCAGTCTCTCACCATGGAAGAGTTTCCGGCAGGGCACACGGTGGATTAGGACTGTCACACACACACACACACACACACACACACATTTATCCCAATGGGGCCTGTCTGGTCTTGTAGGGGCCAGCATAAAGACTCTTACAGAATTTATATCAGGTCCTGTTAATTGTGCTGTTGTCAAATACTGCCTTCTAGCGGCTGCTTTATCAAAGCAAATAAGCAAGTAGAGTGCTCTGTGAGAGGCCAGCAGCTCCCTGTTATTGAAAGGAGACTGCAGTGCATGTACACCAAGGGTTCTCGGGAAGATTGAAGCGATTAGGTCTAACTGGTCCTTTTGTTCTAGGGATACTTTGTTGAAAGCTTTTCGACCTTCCCTCCTTGTATTGAGGAGGAAGAAAGCTTTATGAACAGTAAATTAACTTTTTTTTATACGGCACTTTTCTACTCTAGCAACCACTCGAAGCACTTCACATCATATGATTCACATTTGCCAAGCATGGTGGATTAAGGCCAGATGCCCTTTGTTTTGGGGATGCCCTGTGTTGGGATCAAACCCACTACATCCGACCACTGAGCCACTGTGACCACATCTAATAGTTCAGTTAAGAATTCATTCAGGTCTACTCTAAAGCTGCTGAGTTTGCTACTGAGAAGCAAGTGAGGGCCAAGTCCTTTTTAATGACTCATTGGCTGTGTAAGGCTGTTGGCCAGGTTTATGTTGACATGGCCCAGTTGTGGACTTGTTGTCATATAGCTTTGTTCTAGTCTAGCGACCACTCAAAGGACTTTACAAGGAAGATAAGATAAGACCCGATGTTTCTTTATTAGGCCCAAAAGTGGAAAGCACAACCAGAGAGCCATAAGACCTAAGCTGGTATTAAATATATATATAAAAGCCATTATAACAAGGGGGGGTATTACATATATGAACAGTATATACAGTATGAACAGACACATTAGGGACAGAAGTTAACTAAATGATATGCAGTCCAGTTGTTTGTCTTGTGAATTTGGTGTTTTGGGAGATTAGTTCTGATTATATGTAGATTATAGATTATATAGTCTGACAGCTGTGGGAAGGAAAGGCGTGCAGAGATGCTACTTCAAGCACCTTGGCTGCAGCAACCTGTCAGTGAAGGAGCTCTCCACTGCGAGAACCATTGTCCATCACTGAAGACAGCTTAGCCATCATCCTCCTTTCTCCCACTATCTCCTCAGTATTGCGAGGGTGTCCCAGGGCAGAGCTAGCTCTCCTAATCAGTTTATTAAGTCTTCCTCTCTGCAGGCGAGATGCTGCGGCCCAAGCAGACCACTCCATAAAAGATGGCTGGTGCCAGCACGGTGTTGTGAAATTAATAACTCACATTTACTGAGCACGGGGCATCAAGGCTGGATGCTCTTCTCACGGCCCCGCGGCGATACACAAACCCACCACACCCGACTTGAGGGCGCACGCTCTACCGCTGAGCCACCATGACCCCAAAAGTTTAAGTGGATTCCACCTGGGGGTGGCTTGTCTATTTCAGACTCCTACAAATGAAGAATTCTCTTCATTATCTTGGGGTGGAAGATGAGGCCCATTAGGATTCGGTTACGGCTTTTTATTTCTGTTTGGGTCCCGTCTCACTTTATGGGACTCTTGGTGCTATGGGCAATCTTTCTTAGTCCAATGGTGTTCCTGGGGGTTTCCTTTCGTGGTTAGTTGTAATTTGTTATGGGTTGTAACTTGTTCTTATTCCCCATTTGGGTCCCTGTGGGGGGTTTTTTCTGACGTATTTGCTTGGTGATGCCTTTCCTGCCTATTGGTGGGCGTGGTTAGCACTTTGAAAGTTTGATTCTTGTCGAGTACACCCACCCAGAGTAAAAGCCCACCACAACAGGTCTATAAAAAGTCTTGCCTAAAAGATGAACTCTTGAAATCTGCTCAAAAAGTACAAAGATTCTGCAAAGCTAATGGATTTATGAAGATTATTCCAGTGATTTAGGGCTAAAACCGCAAAGGCGTGGTCACCTTTTGTTTTGCAGTTGGAGTGCATAAAAGACTGAGGTTTGAGGATCAGAGAAGTTGGGTGATGAGATCAGAAATATAACCAGGGGTAAGATCATGTAGTCCTTTAAAAGTAATGAGCAGGATCTTGTAGGTTATTTGGAATTGTATGGGAAGCCAGTGGAAAGCTGATAGAACAGGGGTAATAGTGGACTTACTGCTAGTTCTAGTGAGCAATTCAGCAGCTGCATTTTGAACCAACTGTTAAGGATTTAAGGCAGCTTGATGGAGGCAAGAGTGGAGCGAATTACAGTGATCTAGACTGGAGAATATGAAAGTCCATCCATTTTCCAGCCACTCGTTCTGAGTAGGGTTGTGGGAGAGCTGGAGTCGATCCCAGTGGTCATTGGGCAAAAGAAGGGAAATCACCCTGGACAGGTCACCAGTCCATCACTGGTCAGAGAAGTTAGGGGAACATTGTCTTGAACAAGGACACAATTCTCTGCAGGTGCCGGAACCAAACCCACAATCTTCCACCCACCGGGCCATGTCGCCCCGAAGATGAAAGTGTGAATTTATATTTTATGATCCTTAAAAGACAATATATCTGATTTTAGCAATATTTCTTAAGTGAAGAAAATAAGATTGGACAAGCTTAGTAACATTGCGATAAAAAGACTTATCCTGGTCAAAAGATGATACCGAGATGTTTAGTGATGGGTTTAATGTTTGAATGATCTAGACCAATGGACTGCAGTGGCAAAGTTCTCTGGATCAACTTTAGAGAACTCCAGTTTTTTGAGGTTTAGATGGAATAAATGAAGGAACATCCAGTCTTTGATGGCAGCTAAGCAATCATAGAGGGAGGACAGTTGATTCAAGTTGTTGGATGGGATTAAAATAGATCTGAGTATCATCGGTATAACAGTGGTATGATATGGCTTGAAAGTGACTAAAGAAATGACCCGGGAGTAGCATATCTAAAGAG
This sequence comes from Regalecus glesne, assembly GCA_900302585.1. Lineage (NCBI taxonomy): Eukaryota > Metazoa > Chordata > Actinopteri > Lampriformes > Regalecidae > Regalecus > Regalecus glesne. The sequence continues at coordinate 4,286 of OMLC01081672.1, forward strand.
AAGAGGATTGGCCCAAGGACAGACCCCTGGAGGACTCCACGCAGTAAGGGAGCTGACGAGGATACGTGATTGTCTATTAGATAAAATATCTCTTGGTTAGATGATAGTGAAACCAATTTAACACCATCAGAAATGATAAGCCAGTTCTCCAACCTATTAAGTAAGATGGCACGATAGATGTTATCAAAGGTGGCCGTCAAATCTATAAGAATAAGAACATTTACCTTTATCAGTATGTGTAAGAAAGTCATTGGTCGCTCTTTATAATGCAGTCTCGGGAACTGTGCTTTTCGCAAAAGCTGGATGGAAATTTAATGATGGCGTCGTATGACACTCGGCTCACCAGATCGAGAGAGGACTTTTTGAAGAGAAGCCAAACACAAGCAATTTTGTGTGTGTTTTGAGCTTCCTGTATCTCCTTGAGGGCAGCAGGGAGAATAGGCTATTGTGTGGGTGTTCTGAACCTCTAAGGATCCAGGAGAGGGATTCACAAGCTGATTGAAAGTACTATACGGAAACCACGAGTTATTCTTATTACAATTAATCAGGTTAGACAAGTGCTCTAGCTCAGTGGTTAGTATGCTCACTTCGGGAAATGACGAGGCAGAGGTTCCTATCCACCATGTGCTAAGAACATATTAGTACAAATAAGTGATTAATGTATGAGCCCTGATGATTACGTAACTCAAATTCGATGATCATAGACGAAGCCATTTGGCTTCTGCTCCTGCTGTTCCCAGCAAGACATATCAGTAGTTGTACCACCCTTTTATAGGCCAAAGGAAAATGGTTCCTAGTAGAGCTGTACATGTATTCAAATTTCCGTGTGGTGTAACTTGCTCACAATTGGACACTATACAGCTTTGTCTAGGATAACAGAACTAGGTTTACCCAGTGAAGCCTTTTTTTTATTGTTTAAGCAAGCAGAACAGCACTCTGCTATCTTTTTGAAATTGTTCAAAGTTCTGCATGAGACGGGGCCTACAGCCATGGATGATTTCATAATGGTATAGGTTTGATTTGATATACTGTGTGAAATGTAAAAAAAATACTATGATACAACTCAATAGCTCTTTAGAAATTCTGCTTAGTATTTAACAAAAAAACATTTATGGGTGGACAATTACCATCTTACTAGCTGGGACACTTCCCTTCTTTGTGTACACTCCATAATTAATATCATATATGATACTGTTTAGCAGAATCAATTGTACTATTTGGGAACAATGTAGACTGTTGTCATTGTTGTTGTTGTTGTTGTTGATAATGTCATTATGAGTCAATTTTATCACACTTTTTGGCTGTTCTGTCCAAGCAGCTAAACTATAAAAGGATGGCACTATGCTGTTACACTGGCTGAACATTGAGACAAATTGTGATGAATTGTGGGTGGGCAGAGTTTTTTTTTTTTTTTACACCTGGGGGAAAATGTGGTTTATGTAGATGAATGAGATGTTGATTCCCACTATTGGAAACATATATTTCCTAGTTTATAGACTAATATGCCAACAAAACGGTTATGCAAAGCAGCATTAAAAAAATCATAGAGTGGTAGTTACTTCCTCTTGTTTTGGGAAAATACTGCATCCCCCAAGCAATTCCGCTGTATGGATGAGATGTTTTTGGTCATGCAGCACTGGAGTTGTCATTTGGGACTTGCTGACATGTATCTAGACTAAATTAACAAATTTACATGTTGTTCCCACAGGAGTACCGGCTGGAGACAAATAAGGCATTGAAAGAACAGCTTAAACAATGGCACCGATTACGTCATGACCTGGAGCGTGCTCGGCTCCTCCTGGAGCTTATCAGGAAGAGGGAAAAGTTAAAAAGAGATGAGGTAGAATCTGTTATAAAACATCTCTACGCTTTTCATTTTAAACACGCACAGCAGACAACATAACCCCTTTTGAACCCAACCAGCTGGCATGGTAACAAGTGGATTCCGAAATCAAACCAGCTTATTCATGTTGGGTTTGGAATCGACAAACTGCTACATTGTGCCTTTAACTAGAAAAATGTATTTTTTCACCAGTAAGATAGCTAAATTAAAAAAGAGACAAGTTGTTTACCTCCAAAAAGTACTTGAGTCGACCAACAGAGACATCACATCAACAGATTGCCTATTGATTATGTGATGAACCATTGTTTTAGAAGTGCTTTATAAGAACAAGTCCATTTGTCATTTACCAGCATGATATGGAGCTACTTGTCTCTCTTTCACTCTTCTCACAGATGAAGCTCCAACAGTCAATACTGGAGGTCCAGCTCACACCTTTCAACATCCTGCTCAGAGCGGTTCTGAGCCAGTTGCAGGAGAAAGATTCTTACAGAATCTTCGCTCAACCCGTCAGCATCAAGGAGGTCAGTGGTAGTTCTGACTAATCAATAGAAGGGGGATATTTTACAATGTGTTGCAATTTTGACACCTCAGGCCAATAATATTTTACTCCATATAGAGAAAATTTAGCTCTGCAAGTAACACAAACAATGAAAAAATTAGCATTGCAATGTTTTTATATCGCTTCAGTAACAATAAAAGACACTGTGAATTGGCCAATAGTCTGCACTACACTTCTAAACAGGCTAGACCTAGGTTACATCACATGACAACATTGCAACATTCTTACAGCCTCAAATGTTGGCAAAACATAGGCCGGCAAGGCAACACTAAACTCAACAGACAAATGGCTACGGCGTTGTAAAATTTCCGGGAGACAATTTTCTTTATGAATGCTCAATAATCCCTTTAAGGAATCTAGCAAAAAGTTTTAAACGTTCATCCGGACACAACGTTCAGTGGGAGAAACATTTCATCCCTCATCCAAGTGACTTCCTCGGTCTCAACTGCATTTTGCATATGAAACAGTCATTGGTTTTGGTCATTATGCAACTATGCTGTTTAGCGTTGAGGAATACCTGCGGTCAGCCAAGACTAATGAAGTCTCTTTGATGAGTGATGAAACGTCTCTCCCACTAAACGTCCGGTGGAACTGGTTCAATTTTTTTGCGATCCTGGAGAAAACATCACAGTGCAAATGTACTCTACCAATTAGTGTTGAACGATAAGCTGGCACTGAAAAAGTTCCGCAGTACTAGTGTTTTTAAAATGGTCTGAACGGACAGAACTCATGTTTCCAAGGTGTAGGTTGAGTAAATCTTATTCTCACATTGAGCCCAGTTTTGACCAGTCTGAATTTTCTCAGGTTCCTGACTACTTAGATCACATCAAGAACCCAATGGACTTCTCCACCATGAGGAGGCACATTGATGCTCACAATTACAGGAGTCTGGAGGAGTTTGAGGCTGACTTCAACCTTATCATCATCAACTGTATGACATACAATGCCAAGGATACATTCTTCTACAAGGCCGCCCAACGAATGCAAGACCATGGAGGTGCAATCCTCAGAAAAGCCCGAAGAGATGCTGAGAGGATTGGTTTTGATTTCCCCAGCGGGATGCACCTCCCTGAAGCCCCCAGAATAGAGGCTTCTCCATCTTTCTCCTGGGAGGATGGTAAGCTAGGATCACCCAAAAATCCAATTTCTGTACAGTCTGGTGGGAAACAAAAAATACTATTTTTACATTGGCCAGAACAGCTTTTAGATCTAAAAATGGACCTGCTACATACTCTAATTACCCTGTCTAGGGCTACAGCTATTGATTAATTTAGCAATTGAAGGAAAATAAAACAAGTCTCTTAAAATGAACAACTAATTGCAAAAAAGAGGTGAATCAGCTCAACTGGATCAGCAGTTTATTTGGAAACGTTTCGTCACTCACCAGGTGACTTCTTCAGTCTGAAGAAGTCACCTGGTGAGTGGTTTTGAGTTTGGATTCTAGTTAGCTCAGTGGTAGAGAGCATGCTTCAGGAACTGATGAGCCAGAGACAGTGGGTTCGAACCAACCGTGGGGGTGTCAGAAAGAGCATCTGGCCTTAATCCCCCAAGCTCCATCAAAGTCCGTGTCTACCCTCACAATGTGGGGACTAATTGCAACACGTAAAACGGACTCCTCATATTGCATTTTGGGTTTTGCAGAAAACATTTGCTGGATTTCAAACATACAAATAAAACAAATAAAAACCTTTCAAACTACTGTAGAAAACCTAAAACTAATTGATAATAATAACAACGCATAAAAATTGCCTATAAGTTTTGCAGCTTAGGTTCAAACTTGTGGTTGTGAAAATTAACTATGGTTCAGGTATAATGTTAACCTTTACTGTCTTCCTGGAAGACTTCATGGCATTTGATTTACTGCAGACTAGGTGCATAGACTGGATGCTTTCTGTTGAAACACATTGATGGTGGGTTATTGTGGTAATTATTTCAGTTTTACAAGAGACACTAAATAATTTTTGTTTTGTTTCAGCATGAAATAATCCCAAACTTTGGACACTTTCTTTAGTTTTCTCTGGTCTTTCTCTTTGGCTCTTGCTCTTTTTTTCTCTCTTTCTCTATTTTGCAATCTGCATCATCGTCTTCTCCACATCATGTGTCCACAGCCTAGGCGTGTTGCTAGACAGTATAAATTAATAACTTAATGAAGCTGATATTTAGTAATTTAGTTATTCAAGTATCTCAAAGTATTCATTCTGCCTTAAACCGGTCGGCTAGATTTATGAAATAGAGTATGACCTTCAAATTAGCATGAGCAACCTGTATGTGTGAATAGACAGATTTACAATAAAGTTTAAAATTGGACTGAGGTTAACCGCCAGGTCATTCACAAGTGACAACTTTAAAAAGTCAAGGAGAGCACATCTGTGGTTTCTGTACTGTACTGGGTTGTAAGACATGATGGACATGTGTATATCATAGTTATGGCATTTATTTAACAAAGGAAAATCACAGAAAATCCAGTCAGCAAAGATTTGTTTTTTGATAACTTTAGTTGACCAAGGACTATTTTTTTACCCTACACCCCAATTAAATGTTATAGAGGGAGGGGCTATGGATCATGTCACTCTCTGGGGATTCATTTATTTGTTCATCACACTGTACAAATAAGTAACGTTCACAAGCTAGGAGTCTAACAAAGGCCCAAAGAGTGTCATGCATCATGGGTGTGGGACAACCTGATCCTGTTGGCTTGTTTTATTTTTGTTTTAATAAATAGTATAATCATTTTGGTTTTATTTTCGAAGCACAGTATAGTTTTGTACGAGGAACTGTCTCTACTTTTCAGCAAATGTTAGATGTCTCCATCTTTTTATGATAATCTTCCTGTCGTTTGTAGTGGACCAGGTGCTAAACCCAGTTTACCGGCAGCATATGCCCTTGGCAGAACAGCTGAAGGAGCTGCTGGAGAAGCTGGACCTCAGCACTGCTATGAAGCACAGCCCCTCACGCAGCAAACGGCTCAAACTGCTGAAAAAGGCCATTATGGAGGTTCGCAGTGAGATGAGCCTTAAGAAGCCCCTTCCGCCTCCCCCAGAACCAAGCCCACCCCACTCGGAACTACAGGAGAAACCACTACCTGAACCCTCAACTGAATCCAGTATGCTAGAAGAGGGTAGGTTTTCAGCCTCACCTGCCTTGCTCACCTGCAAACACACTTATCTGATAAGACCATGTTAAGATTTATTCAGAATAACCTTTGCCCCTACTCATTTTGGAATGAAGTTACCTTTTTACAGATAGAAATGGAGGTGAGCACTACTATGTTGTACTAAATGCTAGGAATTGACTGTAAATCTGATGGTGACACGGTATTTGTATAAATAAATCCAAGATCACTTGCATACATGTGAAAAATAGCCCCAAGTGGGGCTACACTTGAAACTTGATCCATATCCAATATTTAGCCTTTGGTGCCTCTCATGTTAGTGGTTCCTTTCATTTTGATTGTTTTACAGAGAAGTCTTTGTCTCCACCAAAACTTGAGCCATTAATCTCACCACCACAAGTTGAAAACTCGGTAGGTGATTCAGAGCCGCCTACTCTGAAGCCTGCCAAATCCGGTGTCGACGACACTCAGATGGACATTAATGGCGAGAGCGACTCCAAGACTGCTACCTCAGTACACCAGGATGCTCTCAATGGGTGTATTCCGGACCCTCTGCTTTCTGACAGCAGCCTCGGTGTCATGGACACCTCGGTGTTCCCTGAAGCCTCTGTCACTGGCAACAGACGGACAAATGTGCTCTTCCGAAAGTCCAAGAGTGTCAGCCCGCAGAAACCCAGCAAGATGGTTGAAGTGACGACAGGTTCCCCACCACTCGGTGCCAAAACCTTTCTCTCAGTTGTGATTCCTCGCCTCGAGACCCTTCTCTTGCCTCGGAAGAGAGCCCGTAGCACTAGTGGAGATGGTGAGGAAGAGGAGTCCCCAATCAAACGCCTTGATACAGGTATGTCTCATTAACCTTAAATGACTGGTTAGAATTAAAACATATATATATATATGAACTTTAACATTTGTTTTGTTTCAGATGTTTTTCTTATTTTAATGAAATAACTGCTCCAGCTCTCATTATAAACAACAAAACGACATAGTCATATAATCACATATAATCAGAGCAGGTTCCTTAATCATTCACCGTAATATTTTTTTTCTGGAACCCGATCTTATCCAGCTCCCTGTTATTCCCCGGCCAACGTCTAATAAAGATTCTGTAGTTTCTTAGTCGGTGAGAAAATATTCTTTGGATGTCTACAGGGCTAGCCAATGGCTTTGTCGTGGAGGAGGAGGAGGGGAATCTGCCCACTCATACCAGACCCCTGGAGCCTCGTCGACGTTGCGCGTCAGAGTCCAGCATCTCCTCTAGTGGAAGTGTCCTCTGTAGCACAAGGTGTGGATAACTGTATTTTTCATCAATGACACTCATTTCTAGCAACAACAAAAAAAGTAGCAATATGACTTTTTCGCCATTGATGTGATTCTCTAATCCATAGTCTATACCCCAATAAAAGTGTAGTGGTAAGAGAGCTTCACAATGATAGCATCTCTTATATCAAGTTTATTCAGGGGAGGATTTTATTTAACCCTCACCCTGTTTTTTAAACACTTTGTGACACACTTTAACATTTAGACTAATTCACATTGTAAATCTGCCCTGTACAACCATAATACTCCCCGTAATTATATAGGCTATTGACAAGCCGTCCCCTCATCTCCTACAGCACTGTCATCGTGCCAAAGAGCACCAAAGGGAGGCCTGCTGTTGCCCGGCGGAACACTGTGGATGATAAAACTGCTCTCATCGCCTGTATTGAGAACGGAGAGTTCACAAAAGCAGCCAAGATTGCATCAGGTGAGAGCTTACATTGGCAGCCATCAAACTGTGCATCACCAGCCTTGACTTGGCATGAATGTTGTCTTTTTATCAGCTGTGCCTGCAGTAGAGTGCCTGCCATTAGATCGATTGAACAGAGTCCTTCAATTTAACTCCAACTCATTAACCAACACATGGAGTAGTAAAAGATAGTTCAGCATGTGTTCGGTTTTCTGTCTTTAATGGCTATGTCCTCATATCTGTGGCATGCTGACTGCTGTTATCACAACATCCATCACTGGTACTCAATATAGGGTCCAGGGACCTTAGAAGCACCGTACTATGAAGTTTACGAAAAGTCTGTTAAAGGTTAAAAAAAAAGTGAAATGTTATTAGCTTGTAATACCTATTTGTGTGTGTCCGTATAATTCAATGTGTGCGCACCCCTTGTGTTTTCAAACAGTACATGTGCATACCAGATGGAGATTGACCAACAAGCCTAAATGTGATATTGTTTAACTTTGGCTGGTGTGTCCGATTGTCAAAATCTTACCAACACTCATTATATTCTAAAACCTAAGTTGGTTGGTAAATTGGTGAGAAGCTGAGGAATATTCGAGTACCAATATTTGAGAGGCGCGATGGCTCTAAAATATTGGTTAAAATATCGGGTGGAGCGCACGGCTGGGACTCGGGCGTAGTAGGTTAATATTCCTCTGCGTAGCTCGGGAAGTGAGGCATGTGAGGCATTCATTTTAAAGCACCCCGAGGGGTCGTTAGACAAGAAAAGCGTTATCTATATAAGAACAAGTCCATTTGCCATTCTAGTATGGCACGCTCATACCTCTAAAAACGTCAACATAGAAACAGGATTTGGATGTTTTGGGATGAGGTGAGCAAGCATCTCGTGAATTATGAATTTAGGAACATGCTGGGACTTAAGAGGAATGAATATATGTTGTCTATTGACTTATATTTAGCATAGTGGTATAAAGTGCATGTATTGTTATGCCCCCTAAAATTCTTTACCTCCAAGTGGAATGGAAGCTAGCCTTTTTCAGATATTATTGTTTTATAAATGAAATGAGACCAAGCAAACCTCTCACAGATTAACAGTATTGTTACTTATGTATTGTCATCTACTTTTGGTGAGCACAGTAAAACAAGAAATGTGGCGTTCACAAATGTCCCTTCCTGCTGCTGTCAGTACTTCCGTTTCCACACTAACATTGAGCTTTTATTCTTGATACATATGCATCTTTTTGCAGTGAGCCCAATTATCTAGAACACCAATATTACAAGCAACCAAAAGTACTGCATGCAAGGGGCGGAGCTTCTGCATTCTGACCAGGGCTCAGCACTTTTTTCATATCTGTCCCAGAAGCCGAGTCAATTTTATTTATATGGCCCACTATCACATATTATAAATGTGCCCCAGTAGGCTTTAAAATAACACAGCGTCCTGTCCTTAGACCCCCACATTAGATAAGGAACAACTTCCTTAAAAGACCCCTTAAACAGGGAGTTAAAAAGATAGGAAGAAACCTCAGGGAGAGCAACAAGAAGGGATATCTCTCCTAAAACAGGTTGGCATAAAGTGGATGTTTTGTATACAGAACTATCCCAGAGTTGGTGTAAACCATCCCAAATTATAAATATCTTATTTTCACTTTGTTATTGTCATCTCTAGTGGTTATTTGCATAAAAACGCTATATGATTTGGACATATTTTCATTTAATTTCTTTGATTGAAAATTATTGACGTTAGAATTATGTATTATGAGCAGCTTGTAATTAATTTTAGGAGGCTTAAAGGGTTAAAAGTCCCTCTCTATTTTATATTTCTGTGAAAACCTCAAAAAAAAATCCTTCAAAAAGGCATTTATTCAAGTCTCTCATCCAAAACAAAATGTTACCAGAACACTAGAGCACATCATCATTAGGTAGTTTGCTTTCACCTAATACCCAGTTTTACTGAACAGAGCTTGAACGCATCTTAAGGCTCCATTATAAATATGTGCCTGGTCCATTTTTTGATAGAAGCCACACACATGCACAGAGGAGATCGAATTGAGCAGGAAGTCAAATACTGAAAAGCCATAGAGCATCTGGTCAAATGAGAAGATGTGCTTCCATTGCAGTCGATGCTTGGACCAGTTTGTCATGTACTGAACCATAGTTTGAAAAAAAGAAAAAGACTACATGTAATCTTTTTATTTTTCCCTTTATTTATCCCTTTATTCCCAGAGGCGTTATTGAGAAGACCTTTGTTGGTCTCAAACACATTTTCTATTGTCCTCAGGACAACATCATGCCATTGGTCTCGAGCCCTGTTTCTGACAATAGAAAAAAAATCTCGGTTCAAATCGCATAAAAATACTCGCACAACCCAAATGGTAAATATTTTTCAGATGAAAGCACCCAGAGCCAGATTATTATTTGTTTGAGGGTTTGTCTGTGGGATGGAATGAATTTACTAAAGGTGTATCATTCTGCTGGCTGTGATGCTTTGCAGCCTTTCTAGCTAGCGTGTGATTGTCCAAACAATTTTGTATGAGCATACACTATCATCTTAGTTTCAATTAGGAACAATGGTGGAATTTTACAATGTTCTAGCAACCTGTGCCGTGCGAAACATCTGTTCTAGTTGAACACAAAAAATGTTGGAAGGGCTGCATAACTACATTACCGCCATGGAGAACATGTTGCAGTTACCATTATAATCAGCTTGACTATCATCGAATAGTGTCGTCATCCTAGCGGCTTAAGAACTCCACACGTTGCAATTTCATGAAAAATGGTCAATCCGTGGAGTCCAAGGCTCTTACAATTCTGCCAGTGTCATGAAATTTGGACAGGGATTGTGTGTTGTACCAGGGGATACAACAATAAAAGCTACAGCTATGACACCATCCTGAAGAGTGACCAATAACTTTTTACCAATAAGGTCACACTGCTCTGTTCTCTCTCTCTCTCTCTCTCTCTCTCTGTTCTCTCTCTCTCTCTCTCTCTCTCTCTCTCTGTTCTCTCTCTCTCTCTCTCTCTCTCTCTCTCTCTCTGTCTCTCTGTTCTCTCTCTCTCTCTCTTTATACCCTCCTCTTTCCTCTCTTCATCTCTCTCTCTGTTCTCTCTCTCTCTCTGTCTCTCTCTCTCTGTCTCTCTCTCTCTCTCTCTCTCTCTCTCTCTCTCTCTCTCTCTCTCTCTCTCTCTGTCTCTCTCTCTCTCTCTCTCTCTCACTCCCCCTCCCTTCTGTGCGCACACACACTCGCACACATGCGACAGTGGTTCCAGCACTACTTCCACCTCTGGTAATACTAATCATCGGTTTATAATATCCAT
>OMLC01081674.1:0-10530 GCA_900302585.1 Regalecus glesne
TCGTATGGCTACAATGAGATGTGCCCTCTGCATTTAACCCATCCTATTGTCTAGATGTATGTCCTGAGAGTACATCTGTCGGCGTCTTACAATGCCGTGATTGCAAATATTTCCCAATCCTTTGTGAATGGTGCTCATTGCCACTGGATGTGCAGTTGATCACCCAACTTGCATATGAACCCAGCCTATCACAAAAAGAGGTGAATCTGTTCAACTGGATCAGAAGTTTCTCAATAAACTTCTGATCAGACTGGATCAGAAGTTCATTTCAGAATAAACTTCTGATCAGACTGGATCAGAAGTTTATTGAGAAACTTCTGATCCAGTTGAACAGATTCACCTCTTTTTGTGATTTCCCTACCTGGATTATTGAGGATGCATCAAGACAAACCCAGCCTATTGTTGTGTGGCATCAATGTACTGTTTATAAGCGGGGAATGGTTGCAGTCAGCTCAGACTGAAGATCTCACCTGTTTGAGTGACGAAACGTTTCCAAATAAACTTCTGATCCAGTTGAACTGATTCACCTCTTTTTGTGATCTCCATAAACATCGACCAGGTCATGTGGACACAATCTTTATTGGAAAAAAGATCTCATCACTCAGACAGGTAACATCTTCAATCTGAGCTAACAGCAGGCATCTTCACCCCTTAGGTGCACTGTTTTTTGTTTTTTGGGGTTTTCCTTGCTTTAACTCACCTCCAGTTTGGATAACCAAATTTAACCAGGACCTGTTTAAAATGGGATTTCTCCTCCTCACCGGCTGCTGTGTCAGTTGAGATGTTGCCAACTCGGTGGTAGAGTGCTGAAGACTCCTCGTTTGTGCTCCAGAGAATTATGAGTCAGACCTTACGTACTGGTCAGTATGTGTAGGTTCACGGCAAAGATCAACAATCAAATGACTAAAATTTCGCTGTATGTGTGATGAAACGTTTCTATTAATAAAACGTTGTGTCCACATCGATCGATTCACTTTCTGTGTGACCTCTTCACCTGGATAATTATAGACCATGCATCATTACACCGCCCTCTTTTGTGTCGTAGTCCAATCACAGAAGGAAACACGAAGACTTCATTTCCTCTCGTTCACGGAAACACTGCCGTGAGAGGCTGTCAGCTGATCGTACTTTTCACAGCCATGGTAAGTAAGCATACTCTTTAATGAAGTTTATAATTTAATGTTGTGGTACCGTCAATGTTATAGCCGACTAATGTAGATTTCTGAAGCACTACCTTTCATGATTGCTCTCTATCCATACCTGTGTTCAGCGTGTGGTAGCGTGAACTACATTAGCATATTGCTAGTTTATGATGCTAGGGAGATACGATCGAGATTTTTTTTTCTTATTTTCTGTCAGCTTGTAAACTCTGAAGTTTGGTGCCTGTCTCGTCTTTCTGCAGCGGTTTCGTTTTTGTGGAGATTTGGATTGCCCAGACTGGGTACTGGCTGAAATTAGCACTTTGGCGAAAATTGTAAGTAGCATTCTTGATGTAGCTGCGCGTTCTGCAGAAAAGGTTTTGCCCTTTTTTAAATTAATATTATGCTCTGTCTCATTAATGTTATAGTCAAGTGTGAAGATGAAACTCCTCTGTGCTCAAGTGCTAAAAGATTTGCTCGGAGATGGTATTGAGGTAAGTGTCTACCAGAGTTGCAAATTGTAAAATTATTTAGACACTGCACATAATTTGATTAATCAAGTCATGTCCATTTTATTTGTGTAGCCCATTATACATTTAGCTCAGCAGGTAGGACTGTAGTCTAGATTGGTGGTTCGTCCCGGCCCCTGCAGACTGTGGGTCGAAGTGTCCTTGACCAAGACACTGATAGTGGTTCAGTACCCCGTTGCCCTGGATGGAATAGCAATTGTCCAGAGGCTTTTTTAGAAGCCTTAGTTATGTTTTTTCATCGTACATACAACAATATTTGTTCTCTGTGTTTAACTCATCTTATCATATTGAAGTAGTGAGTAGCCACAGCACCCAGGGAGCAGTCAGGGGATTCGGTGTCTTGCCCAAGGACCCTTTAACTGCCTTACCCCCTGAAATATGTTGCCAGGGTGTCTTGATGCATGCTCAATAATCCAGGTAGGGAAATCACAAAAAGAGGTGAATCTGTTCAACTGGATCAGAAGTTTATTGAGAAACGTTTCGTCACTCACTAGGTGACTTCTTCAGTCTCATTGAAGAAGGTGGTTAAATCACCAATTCTTTCAGAAAGCATATTGAAGTGTTCTTGAGTAAGACACTGAACCCTTACTGCTCAAGCCCTTCAATGGATTGGTGACCAATCCAGGGTGTTACCCTGCCTTTTGCCTCAATGAGTGTCGGGATAGATTCTATGACCATGACCCTATGACGCGACTTTGGATGAGGATTGGTAGATGAATGAATAGATAGCCCATTATCAAAAATTTGCCTCAGTGGGCTTTACAGTAATAGCATTAAGTTTGTGTCCATCCCCACAACGTGGAAACTAATCGTGATACATAAAACAGACCTCTCAGAGGATAAAATAATTATAATGGAATTATAAGATTTACGAAGAATATGAAAGGGCCACAGTGGCTCAGTGGTAGAGCACGAATACAAGGGAGTGATGAGCCAAAGCCAGACATCATGGGCCCAACCCGACCACAGGGCACCAGGAGCGACACCTGTCTCAAATCCCCCATGCTCCTTCCTGATCCCATACACAGAAAAAGAGAAAAAAGTCATGGCATTTATTAAATCTACTGTGACATTAAATGAGGAGTGAGACAAAAACCTAATACAGTATTGTCAAACAATGTCGGACACTTAAGCATAGATGGCCAAATGTGGGGTCATTACAATCTCTCTTAAAGGCCGACTGTCTGTTCTTTTCCTTATTTCATGTCTCCCAGCTCCATCCCTTCAAGGCCATTTCTCCAATTACAGTGTGCAGTCTTTGCTACACTAAACACGTTTCTCACACATTCATGCACTATCATCCTGACATGAGCATGTATCAAGACATCATCTCAACAATTAACAACAGGGCTTTATTCATTCACATGGAGAAGGCGCCTTATGATAATACTAACTTTGTTTTGTTACATATGCACTTTCAGAAACTAAATAATATAGAAGAATGTTCAACATGGTGTGACAAAGATGATCATATATTAAAAGTAAGCAAACAGCGCAGTTGAATTGGCCTCAGATATGTTCTTTTCACTATTTCAGTATGACAAAGTTGCAAAACTTACTTCAGATGCTAAGTTTGGTAAGTCCCCTTTCTAATACTGTGTCCACTGACAGCCTGATGTACTACATACAAGTGTAAACTTTTGTATATCACATCCTTTCAGTCTCTGTCTTGCCCTGAAATTGCCAATCTATTTTTCAGAAAGTGGAGACATTAAAGCGAGTATTGCAGTACTAAGCTTTATTCTGTCCAGTGCAGCAAAACATGATGTTGACAGTGAAAGCCTATCCAGTGAGCTGCAGCAGCTTGGTCTGCCAAAGGGTAAGCCTACTGGTTTAAAAAGAAGAAAATGACCATATATACATCACACACATTTTTAGTAAGTGCTGAAATTAAATAGAACTTATACTTAAAAGAGAATATTGAACACTGCCTCAAATGTGCCCATATTATTTGTAGTATTTGCCTCATTTGTCAGTCTTTTGTATGTAGATATTTGTTCTTACACACCCATGGGATTGTTTTAGCTCCTAAGATTGTCTCACAGTCAGAAGCAAAGCCTGATGGTTATTTTAACTCATTTCCTTAATATCTATTGTCTACCTCTGGCAAAGAGCAATCCTCCTGGCTTCCAAAGACATGAGAGATAGCCAATTGGTGTTTAAAGTCAGGGGTTATCCAGAATCAACACTGGTCCCTAAAAATAGTCCATGGGTGTGTAATAACAAATTTGTACATAAGAATAACTAATGAATGAGGCCCAATGTTTTTACTCAAGGTCTTCATCAGATACCTGAAGTATAAAAGTAAACATGGGAACATTTGAAGCAGTTTGCGGCATTCTCTCTTCAGATCTAGCTCTCTTTTTAGTGACCGTTACTTTCTCCATCATATAAATAGCAAGACTTTTTGGTCATTGTATTGTACCCTTTTCATCATATGTCCATTTTTCTACACCACACTATGTGATAATTACTGCTGGGAGAAGTCAGGCAGGGACATTTATCAAGATGAGAGAAGGGCCGAAAAACAACACAGAAGATTTTTCAAAGAATTTTTCAAAGTTCCAAGGAGGCTATCTCTCTGGCTAATGTTTGTTATTGTAACGTTCAGTGTGGACACGGAGATGACAAAGGTGGATGTATTCAAAGGAAAGGATGTAGTGAATTCACTAAAGTAAAACTGTCACTGACTGCCTTAAAGTTTACACAAAATGTGTAATATAAATGTGTTTGGATCACTTGTTAAGAGCACTTATTACGTATAATTGCTAATTACATTTGCATTCATTGTTAGAACACACAACAGGACTGTGTAAATCATATGAGGACAAGCACACTGCACTACAGGACAAACTGAGAGAGATGAGCCTTCGATGTAAGTATTCATATTGACCAATTGATTTGATGTTGGGAAGCAAAAGTAACAACTGAGATAAGTTCATCGAAATAATGAGTGCCGGTAACCGGAGACTATTGAACTTAAGCTGTCAATTATGCTTTCTAATGTGTTTCAGTGGGACGACTGGAAGCAGTGTCCTGGCGGGTAGACTACACACTGAGCTCAAGTGAGCTGCGGGAAGTGAATGAACCATTGATCCATCTAAAATTGCAGGCACAGGGAGCAGAGTCAGGCACCACAGAGACCACTGTTGTCTCAATTTCTGCAGATAAATTCCGAGTCTTGCTCACAGGTGGGTTCGCCTTATTGCCAAGTAAAGTCTTTATGTCTTAGTTCTTTTGCTGCATTTAGATTTTCTAATATATTTTGTTTTGAATATTATTACAGAGCTAAAACAAGCCCAGGCTATGATGGATGCTCTACAATGAAGCCTAAGGACCGACTGCCTTGAATACATTTATCGTTTGATAATGGATGATCAATAGTGGTGTTAAATGGAAGTGACCACTGAGTCTGCCAGACTGCCTCCTGTCTTTTTGACATCCTGAATAAAACAGTGTAATTGGTTTGTACAGGGTTCTGCGAGATAAAAGTGAACCTTGATGGCCATGGGGTTCATGGAAGTAATTGACTCTCTAAGGCTATTTCCTCCAGATTAAGCTGCCAAACCTAAGTCCATAAGTGACTGTTGTTTGTTTTGGATGATCTGTCATCCATTTAAAATGGTTGAATGGACTGTTTTGTAAATTATTACATGAAACTGCACTAATACTTTTTGATTATATAGGAATACTTTTATTTTTTATGAATGTTATACTTGCGAAATCTTGAATTTGTGTTGAAATAAATAACAGCCACACATCATCGTCCCATCGCAATTCCTACATATCCCATCACCCATTGCGGTAGTTCGGCTCTATCGCCTGTATATGCTGCAGCAACGCAAACAAATTTACAAGTGAAATAATTGCTCTTTTTTACGGTTCATTGCGTGACGTGACGACATCACATCAGAGGAGAAAGATGCAACGACAGAAATACGTGTGACTGCCACTGCTAAGCGAGTGACGTGTTCCATAACAAGTGGTTACGCAAGCTGTTTGGTAACAATCCCGCATGAAGGCTTTTGAATTGTGCATCACCGTGATCCCTGAGAACGCAGGTAGACAGCTTCCCTACACGCCTGGGTAAGTGGAGTGATCGTGCAATCAATCCGTAGATACTCAACAAAATATATAGCCCAATGGTCAGCAAACGCGACGTTTTGTTCAAGCTACAAGCTTTCGGTTTTCAGCTTTCAATGGATAGACCAAACCGACCACTGTAGCCAAGTGTCTGTTTACGATTGTGTCGGTTCTGAGATCTACGCGTAACTTGAGGTTTGTGACGAACCGAGTCACCCACTGTCTCCATGCATGGTCGATAATCGAGATAAGCTAACCGCAAAAAAGTGGAATTAGTTCGTGTTGATGCAGCTTCCATTGAATGATGAAACGTCTCTCACATTAAATGCTGTATCCAGATGAATTGATTTCAACTTTTTTTGTCATCCACCTACTACACATTGACATGCGTCTTAACTCTTTGCAGGAAAGAGAAGTGTGTGTGTGTGTGTGTGGTTACTCCTAACGTACTTTTGCAATGGAATTTATTAATCTAAGCACACCTCGTATCATGCAGCCTACTCGTGTTTTAACAGCTCATCACTAGTTGGATCAGCCATTTGAACACAATGCCGGAAGGACCAGAGCTTCACTTGGCCAGCCTGTTCGTGAACAGAGTATGTAACGGAGTCGTGTTCACTGGCCCGGTCACAAAGTCAGAGGTCAGTAAAAACCCCGATGTGGCCTTCACGTGTGACGCCTACCGCATTACGGCAGCGTCCAGAGGGAAGGAAGTGAAAGTCACACTGACGCCCATCAAAAGTGACGATGGAAAGCGAGGAGTCAAGGCAAGGGAAGCGGACCAACCCATGGACATCCTTTTCCGCTTTGGCATGTCGGGCTACTTCCGCTTCACCACAGAGGATGAGCTTCCCAAGCACGCCCACCTGCGATTCTATTCCAACGAGAAGCCCTGCCGTGTGCTGAGTTTTGTGGATACACGCAGGTTTGGAAGCTGGGTACCCAATGGGACTTGGCAGACTGGCAGAGGGCCCTGCATCATGTTTGAATACAGTAGCTTCAGGTTGTGATTTATTTATTTGTATTTCTTACCATGAGTATTTGATCAATTAATTGTTTTACTCGTGGAACTATTATACTAGCAAGTTGATAATTCATGAGGTTAATTCCACACATGTCTATACATCTTCATTCATACTTGAATATGGACACCTGTACATACTGTTAATTTGGAAACCTATCTGATAAATTGTCATACCAACCCACTCGCGCAACATATGTTTTCATACTTTCATTGAGACACTGTAGTTTTTTTTTAACTTAGATCATTTTGCTTCATATATTTGCATTTTGAATACATCCTTTGAATTTATTTATTCATTCTTGTCTGCACTTACCGTATAAGCATGTGGCAAATAAAAACTGCATCTTTACATTTGCAGAGAGAACATCTTGTCACACCTATCAGACCATGCGTTCGATAGGCCCATTTGTGAAGCTCTATTGAACCAGAAGTACTTCAATGGTATCGGGAACTACTTGAGAGCTGAAATTCTTTTCAGGTAACTATGTTCAACGTGTCACATCACCAGAACAAATCCATTTTAAGCTTTTCTATTGTCATGACCAAAACACAGACACACTCTTCCTGGTGATACTGAAACCATTTATTTAAACAATTGAATAAATAGTTTTCTTTCACTTCGACCCTGACTTGTCAACATCATGTGGGAGTCAGAATAAATCAGAATCCCTTTCTTAGGACAGAATAAAGGCTGAATTGAGTCTTTCACCACACCACAGGTTGAACATCCCACCCTTTGTACAGGCAAGGACTGTTTTGGTAGGCCTCGAGCCAGAAGATCCAAATGAAAAAGGGAAGCTTATCAAAGAGGAGTCTACAGACACAAAGGTGAAGGTACAAAGCAGATTCTCTGATTGTCACAATAGTCAGGACATTCATTCATCTTGCTTTTTTTTAACACCAAAACACTGTTTTGGTCAAGACTTCTTACAGAAACTCAAAGAAGAAACCGAAAGTTGAGACTGCTGACCTTTTACGACTGTGTCATACAGTTCCTCTGGAGGTCGTGAACTTAGGTAGGCCACAGTGTCTACTCATTACAAAATTTTGTTTTTTGTGCCAAGATATTTCACTGTGATGCAGAACTAGTTTCCTCTTAAACTTATGATGTTGACTTTATGTACTCTCTTAAACCTTAAGGTGGGAAGGGTTATGATCCTGAGAAATCCGACTACTCCGACTTTGAAGCGTGGCTTCAATGTTATTATGTGGATGGGATGAAATCCATTAGGGACCACAACGGGAGAACCATGTGGTTCAGAGTAAGTTGTGGGCATGACATGTGTTCTCTGACAGAGGAATTTCAGGAATTGTGGAAAGAACTAATACATGTTATCTTAATTTCAGGGGGATCCTGGCCCAATGGCACCAAAAGGTATGGATTATGTGGACTGAATTAAATTAAGCTTCAACTTATGTGTAAAGTAGTGGGGGAGGTCTTGTAATTATTCATGATTTCCATTCCCCACAGATTGCAAAACACCTAAGGTCAAGAGGAGGATAAAGAAAGAGGATGACCATGATTATGTCGGGAAGAAAAAGGTATAAACCAGCATCAGTATCCCTTTGAGTCCAGCAGTGACCTCTACACACAATAACCACCAGTTTGAATTTGTCAGGTGGCCAGAAGTAATTCTAAAAGCACCACAAAGGAAAATGCTGTCAAGTCAGAACAAGAGTCAAAAAAGCCAAAGAAAGAGAAAGTTGCCCCTCTGAAGGGAACGGGGTCTAAGAGACGGATGTCTACACTGGAGGGGCAGGAAGATGGCATGCATGAGAATAAACAGAGGACCATGTGCAGGAAGAAGGGCAGCAACACAGAGAACACTGATGGAAAGAGGGCGACTGCAGGTCACTTCCATTTAAAAATAAGACTATAACATGCCAAATACATTTTTTTCCCAAATCATGATATGCTGTGTGTAAAATATTCAACATTTATACAGAACTTGATATGATTTAGAAGTATATGTAAGATTAACCCCTACCTCCATTTGCTTTCCCTGGCAGCCCCACAGAGGAGGAGTGAGAGGGTGACCAGACACAACAAAGAAACAGACTTTCTCCACTAGTAGAAATCACATGGAACCATTTTAACTTTTTTTTACTCTGAGATTTTTAATAAAATATCTTCTAAAACGTAAATTGAATGTACTGTTTGACAAAAGCCTTGTATTAATGTTTTTAGATCAGAGGGATTATCTACTGATGTCAGTAGGGAAAGGAGTGAGTTTTATTCAAGGGGAGTGAAAAAGGAAGATTCAGGAATTATATCTGGTATGATCAAGATGAAAATATTTTTATTCCACTGTCAACGTCAATAGACCCACTCAGATTTAACATACAATTCACCAGAAGTTAAACTTATTTTGGATTCATTAGGTCTTCTATTTGGGATAGTTCATGTATAAAAAAAACACATGGAATGATTTAATTTAGCTATAGATTTTTGACTTGTGTGTTATTCAACTTAATTCCCTTCCTGATTTTTCATACATCCTTTTTTCAACGACATTTTTAATTAACTATGACACTGGTTACAGGAAGAGAAGGAGTGAAACGAGTTTAAAGGGACTAAAGGTCAATTCAATCCCAGCAGAAGTAACTGGTGCTGGCCGGTTGAAGTCTGGCCGTTCCAGCAGATCACAACTAGAAAGGGAGAGTACAGTTTTAGAATTAGGGCATCTCCGTGGTAAAGATGTCAATGTACTACTGTAGATTACTTACTGCCATGCTTCTCGGACAGAAAGGATGGTGTGTAGAGTTGTGGTCAGGCTGCTCCCATATGACTCGTACAGGCGGACAACAAGTGCATCATGTTTTTCTTCAGACTGTGAATGGAAGTCAATTCATAAGCGGAAAAAGCCTTGTTTCAATTGTGTAGACCAAGTAAAAAAAAGTCTAAACTTAGAACAGTGACTACCTGTTTGATTGTCTCCAGGATGACAGCAGGGGAACTGACAGAAAAGGCACTCCATGGCATAGTGTTGGTACAGCATTGGGTTGACCTCAAAGGGAAGTTGAGGTTGTATGCACACTGGATGACAGATGCATCCTGAAAGGAGCCTGCATTTGCAGCACACAACAATATTACACAATCACAAAAAGAGGTGAATCGGTTCAACTGGATCAGAAGTTTATTCAGAAACATTTAGTCACTCAAACAGGTGACGTCTTCGCTGAAGATGTCACCTGTTCTGTGTTTCTCATACCTGGATTATTGAGCATGCATCAAGACAGTATTACACGATGCATTTCCTTTTCAAAATTTATGAAACGACTGCATTTCCATAGCCCTTTTTTTAGTTTGAGGACACAAAATGCGGTATACTGAAATGATGATGTCACATTACAGTATGACTGACAACAGTTGGGATCAAACCGCTAACCTTTTGGTGGCATCAGTACAAAGCTCAAGGTGTATGCTGCCATCTATTGACAGAGGTCTATGCCAATCACATGCAAAGATCAACAAATGTCATTTCAATTATTTAAGATAGGAAAAAAACAGTGATCAATTGATACCAACCTATGTGTGGCATGATTGCATAGGTGAAATGATGAATACCCATATCAGCATTGGCATCTGGAGCCTTAGGTGCTCTAAGACTGAGACAGGGACAACTAATGTTATCTAACAAAATATGTGAGCATTAATTTATGTTACTTAGAATCATTATTTGCAATAGTATTGTATACAAGCGGAAAACTCACAGTGATAAGGTCATTGTGTTCTTGTAAACCGAGTGACCAT
>OMLC01081676.1:0-25852 GCA_900302585.1 Regalecus glesne
GGCTGCTGAATCATCTTCTCCTCAGTCTTTGATGTAATGACATCCAGCCTTCATCTCGTACCTGACACTCTTGAATCCCTTTCTTCTCACAAGCTGTGTTATGCTCAAAACAAATGAGCAAACACCAAATGCATTTCGATTGGGTAACAATTGCCGACTGATGTGTAATTATTACTTCGTACTTTGTGTGACTTTTTTAAGATCTTGACACGGATACAAATCGGTGATTATTCATTCACAGGATGTTTTCGTTTTCTTTTTACAATTGAATTTAAAACAATAACTTCACTCAAACAAGAGGGAAGTTTCATGTTGATGACAGCCTGAGCCGCAGCATGGTATATGCAAAATGGACCTGATATCTGCTACCTGGGATGTTTAACTGCCTTATATAAACCATTTCATCAAACAAATGTCTGCCTAATGTATTTGTAAGTTCTTAAGTGTACCAAACATATAAATATATACAGTAGAGAAGTAGAGAGGTCTGTCTTATATGTCGTGATTAGTCTCCATATTGTGGGGGTGGACATGGGCTAAGATGGAGCTTGGGGGATTAAAAGTGGATGCTCTTCCCCGCACCCTGGTGTGGGTTTGAACCTGCTTCCTCTAGCTCATCAGTTCCCAAAGCATGCTCTACCAATGAAGAACCATGGCCCTCTTACAAATGCATAAATATATGAGCATACGTAAAGAAATCTACCAATGATCTTAACACAAACTCTGTATTTCTCTGCATTTCCTGATGATAAATGCCTGGTTTTGGAGTCGAGGAGGGAAAAAGATTTTCAAAATCTGTAAATAAGCACCTAATTGCACAGTAGCTCTTTTCCATTTACTGTTGACAAACACAGAGACAAGGTGTTTTGCCCAGAGCAGTTTGATAATGACTTCAGGGTAATTATTTGCTTCATTTTTCCCCCGATTGGCTGTGTCACAGTTCAATCACCATCTAATCTGAAGTCAAGCAAAGTGAACAAACAGCGAGGCACTATCTCCCCTCTCCAGACTTGTTTTCGTACCGTTTGTCAGGGAGAACATGTGTATGCTAATTTGTTGGAGCACAAACTAAATATTCACAGTCCAATGAGAGAGCACAGATAAACCAACTTACACTCCCAATACGTCTAATTCTAATTAAAGGGAGCGGTAATAAGGCTCTGTGAAGATTGTGGTCTGGACACTGCAGGCATGTAGCCAAACTTTCCATATTTTGGAGGGTTTTTCCTGCAAGTAAGCTAATGATCACTCCCCAGTGCAACTGGCAGCTTAGGTAGCTGAAACTGTGCCAGCATTCATTCTGGTTTTTTCTGCTTCATGTCCACAGATGTGCAAAGAAGCTGGTGAAACCACAAAGGGATCATAAAAAGATGGGCCAAATCAGCAGGCTAACATGATAAGCCTTGTTCTTTTTTTACTATGTTGCTGTTGCTGTACGATACAGCACTTCCAGGGGACAAGGATGAAGAGTCAATGAGACTTTGGAACAGCTTTGATTTCACCCAAGTGACACCGGATAGAGACAGCGAGACACTTTACACGCATTTAAAAAGTCATGTGCACGATGTGTGATCTCATTCTTGGCAGAGAAAGCCTTGGGATCAGTATTTCAAACCTGCACAAACTCACTGAAAAGGAATGCAAAAGGAAAGTTGTTGGAATGAAAAAAAGACAGCGGAGATTAGAGCCTTTTATGAGTTCTTTCATTTTCGCAGGAAAAACTTTGTCATTCCTCTCGATAGCTGTATTTCTTGTAAAATACAAGACAAGCTACACGTGGAGACACTATACAAAAAGTATTCATTTGAATGTCGAACTTAAAGGAGAGAGATAAGTTAATTTTGCATGTCGCGGTTGTGGGGATGGACAGGGACTTAGATAGAGCTTGAGGGATTAAGGCCAGATGCACTTCCTGCAGTCGGTTTGAACTTGCAGCCTCTTGTTTTTCAGTTCCTAAAATGTGTTTTCTGCAACTGAACTACCGGAGCGAGAAATGTGGAAAAAATAGAATAAAGAATGGGGGATATCAACTGTTTTACCTGTGACGAGGTCAAAGCAGATGTTAATAATCTGAAGGTTTCGTGAAAGATTTATAATGTGAGAGCTCACTGTCGGTCTTTTGTGACAGATTCAGTCACACGTTTTCAGTCCCTGTGCCATGTATAGATACAGGTGTTATGCTTTTTTAATGGTATCCTATTCTGAAACTGTAATGGCTGCTGAAATATGACCTTGAATGCATCGCCCCATGCACTTTCACTATCTGTCAATTCATTAGAGCAAAACTTGCTTCCACTTGATATCCAGCCGGAGGGCATTCGCATGACAACTTGATTATGGACCATAAAACAATTCTGAGTGTTTTATATTATTTTTGCAATAACTCATATTGGAACGAAACATTGTCATCTAGGTAGCAATTCAATTAATTTTCAAGGATATGTGTCACTCAATGACTCCTCGATGTCTCCCTATACATATACAGTATAGAGTTCTCACTCAGCATACTCTCAGTCAAAGCTGTTTGAATCTGAAAGCGGTCCTACTATTACCACTTAATAACTGAGCAACACAATTGACACATGGTTACTGAGGGCACTGAAACATGTATAAAATGTGCAAACCGGGCAGACACCATCAGCAGTATTCAGGATAAATATGGAAATCACATTGGGACAGGCTTTCGTCTTGGGTTGATGATTTGAAAAGAGTTATTTGCCTGCTCTCCCAGTTAACCCTGAATAGCAGGCTTCCCCGATATCTTCATTATGCCCTTATGCTATGGCTGTTTACATCAAGCAATTTTCCTCTCCACCTATGTCCTTTCATTGCTGCCCTCGATCTCAATTAACTGTTGAGGAATAGGGTGTCTGGTATGGAGAAAAGAAACCCCGGATAATTTAGAACATAGTCATGTGATTCAATTTCCCCTTTAACGTTAGATCCATCTTACTCTCTAAGAAATTTATGTTGCATATCGCCTAATGAGATATTCAACATGTATGATAGTAGGCGGTCTTCCAAAACTGCCAAGTCTTAAATCAGGCCTTAAAGGGCTTTCTCGGGCATCGTGGTATTGGTTACTACAAAGCAGTGGTATCGTTTGACACATGTGAGTACTGAGGCACCTGAGAGCCGGAGGCTGTGAGCGGCAGATCATAAATCCAGAGAAGGCATGAAATGCAACAAAAGACAAAGTGCGACTCTCCACACCCCCTGTCAAAGCCTCACAGACCCTTCCCCACCGTCATACATTCACCCCACAAAATCAGCCAAATTTATTAGTGACAGGTGACCCTATGGATAGGGTCTGGGATATAGACTGACGTGCCAAGGGGTATTGCATTACCATCTGTTAGGTCATGAACACATTAGAGGGAAATACAAAAAAAGCTATTTTCCCAAAGAACCTGGTGCTGCTGCTCTTGAAAGTCACCAACATAAAAGTTGATCTCATACAATACAAGATCTAACACAATCATTCATGCTTTTTTTGCAGTGAGTCAAAATCATTGTAAATCATACAAGACATCAACAACATTTTTGCTACATTATTGCTGTTCAGACAGGACTAAGGAGAGGAAAATGCATGCCATGGGGTCAGACATCTGGCAGTAGTATGTCCAATAGTGCCTTCATGTGGTGTGAGACTATTTCTGTGCTGTTTCCACACTTACTCAACACCACCACGATATTCTGCTTGCTAAGAAGGTCTGGTACCAGCACCAAAAACTGTGAAAACATTCTAAGTATTATTCTATGAAACAGCAAACGAGGTCAAAAGGGTGAGACTAGGTCTGATGCTAGGTATACATTAGAGGATGAGTGAATGTAAATTTAGGTTGTACACGTTTCCAACTGCACTGTTGACACATACTGGGACTTGGTCTTCATCAACTTCTTTTTTGTCCTCTTTTGGCTTGTTCTGTTTTTGATTTTACGTAATTATATTATTTTGTAAGCTGTCGTCTCATAGATGAATATAAAATAATGGAGTTTTTCAGTTTAGCCAGCCAATTTCAAAATTGAAGTACAAATGGAGAGAAGGCCTAATGGCATTGCTTTTACCTCATTCCAAATTTTCAATTAGCAAATTAATTGAAAAAAGGTTGTTATTGTTATAGTGTAGCCAGTCAAAGCTAATCTTCATTAGAGCTGATTGCACTTCCAGTGCTGACCTCTCCTCCGACCCATACTTTCTTCTGTCCTTTACATACTGTTCCATGAACCAACCTGCTGTCAGTGTAGCAGGTTTTAGTTCACTATCCCTAACTCTCTTCAGGGATGATAATGCGTCTGGATCAAAAATAAAGTGCAATTTTGTTTCTCCAAAATACTTATAGACTATCAAAAAGCACAGCAGAAGACAGCCGTATAAACCTACATGGGATGAAAGATTTTTAACTCTTAATTTTCTGCAGTTGTGCAGAGGGAGGGCTGCTACATATGGTAGGTGTGGAGAGCTTTTTAGGATGAGGGTCATAACCCTTATTCAGCTGAGGGATCTTTCTCTGGCATTGTCATTTCCTGTCGACTTCAAACCAAAGGAATGTTTTTTGTCTGTCTGTGATGCAGAATCATATGGAGTGTATCCTCACACCGAGGAAATCTCCACCTGAAGAAATGAAGAAATTCATGTGTTTTGGGGAATATATTTCCAGCATGACTCTGCTGATGATGGCAGAAGGAGCCGAGGATTGTTGTCAGAAGATGGTATGTCAAAAAGCTGTGTCAGCAAGGAAAACATGCTGATGTACAGACCTCCTTAGCTCCCACTATGGCCAGCTAAACACTGACACAGCTGGATTGTACTTACTCTAATGTAAAGCTGCCGTCATGGCAGTGGCACAAGTCAATTGCAGTGGACTGGTTCTGAGTAGTTATGGACCAAGATATTCCAAGAGAAGATACAATTCTTAGGCAGATATTCACTTAACTTCACTCTTTTAGCATGGAGCCAAGGCAGAAATTGGCTGGCCAAAGTTAGAAGTGGCCTTGCCAAGCTCTGATTTCACATCAAAACATCACTGGTTATACGGTCTGTCAGAAAGAATCTCTCACTTCTTTCTGACCAACAACAACAAAGAACCAGTTTACCATAAACATGCATGAGGACTGCATGAACGCGACCGTTTACCTGAAATAGCCCTCTGCTTGTACATCCTGCGAAGTCTTTGGGCAATAGCGTGACCAAATTCTATCACAGACAGCAATAGCAACAACATGCCAAAGTGTGCAAAGATGTTCTGGATGCCCAGAGTGTGAGGCTTCGCCTATAATTACCACTTCATCAGTAAGTGAAAAAAAAGGCCTCAGCCACGACTGTTTTCTGGTATGGTAAGCAGCTTGTCCCATCTTTAGTGTGGTTGGACGGCAGGCTCTGGCTGCTCTCAGCCAGGGAAACTGTCTGTCCAGCACTAATGCCTGCATTTGTGCCTAGACACCTTTGTGCAGTTCAAGAAACCAAAATGGAGACTGCCTCATCAGCAAAATCAGTAATGACTAACTCGACAACATGTTCTTCAATAAAACAAATTCACTCAAATATGCATATGAAAACACAAGTATGCCAAAAATGTACCTTGCTGTTAGATTTTCTCAAGTCTATTGCATAATGACGATTTACTTAATATATGATTCATTGTATTGAACCTACAGTAGCCCAATAGTAGTGTGCATCCAAGTCAAGTGTTGTGGGTTCGATCCCACTGCGAAGCCTCAGGAAAGGGCATCCGGCCTTAATCCTTCATTCTCGGTAAATGTGAAGCATGTAAAGTACTTTGAGTGATCACCAGATAAGAACAGTGCTGTATAAGAATTAGTCCATTTACCATTTATTCCGAATAGTATTACATATCATCTACCATAATATACCGTGCAGTATTACCAAATTATTTTGGATGGAGAAATGGGATTTGAGCTCAAATGATTTCATCTTTGTTATATTTGCAGAAATAGCCTCCTTATTTAGCCTTTTTCAGTGGTGTGCACTTGTGCCCTACTGCCTTGTCTAGGCAGGCCTCCAGTAATTAGTTCTGGTTTGTTCTATGGCAGCAAAGCCAACTGTCATTCTCAGTTAGCCTCTTGTCTTCTCACAATGGGGTGGTGAGGATATTAGCATATCATTGACACCCTGGTCGACTACTTTCTCAAGTTCATGGTTTCCTCTTATTTTAACTCACTCAGCTGTGCAACCAGAAGACCATACCTCACAAAACACCACTCTATTCCTCACAATTTCATTCAGAAAAGCTCTTGTTCTATTTAGGACAATTCTCAAAATCTGAACGCAGCTAGATTTGCCCTGTTTGGTTTAAAGGCCTAAATAAGGTACAAATCAACGTCCGCAGAGCAAAAACAAAATTAATTAAATTACAAGAAAGCTCATAGAAATGTTTTATGTATAAGTCAATGTACTACATCCAGATGTGGAAACCAGAATGTTTCTGCAGATTAATTCCGGGTAGGCTCATTTGAGTGCATGTTTGAGAGCAAAGTGAAAATATGAGACTGGAAGAAAACTAAGAGGCATGATAAAAGGGGGGATAAAACATCAAGGAGCAGCCTCATTCTATTTTGAACCCCTAAAGATTTTCTCTAGATGACCTTTGACCCGTGCACATCCTGAAAACTTAAAATCCCAGTGCTTTCACTCAATACCTTTCAGATATTTATGGACCACATTCGAACCACACGGAACACCTGTTTTGAGGGGTTGCTGAGGTTTTTTGAGAGGGGGCGTTTACTTTCCTCTGCTTCTGCTCATAATTTCTAACATTGAAATTTGTTTATCTTCATAAAAGCGGAAAACATCCGAGGATTGTATCTCAAAGCAACAGCCATCTACTTTGAAGTAACAACTTCAAGCATACTGTTGCAAAAGTGACGCAAAACACATTAGCCAGATGTGATTATTACATCATCTGGCTTGTTTGCAGACCATACTAGATTTTGTATAAAATGCTTTCACAGATTACGCCTTGCTTGAAACAAAAAATGTTTTTCTGATAAATTCATTATAACTGACATAAGAGAATCCACTATACATTTAATACAATATGGGCAGAGGAATATTCCGTTAACCTCAACCCAGACACTTACCCTCATTATAGCTTCACCTCATCCCCCTTCCCAGCTCACCAAACCCCAACCTTCCATAGCCATTTACTCTGGCTGTCCCTGACCTTGTGTGCGATAGGTGGTAATTGAGATTCACAGTTCAATGTTACTTAATTAAAATCTGTCTGAACATCCTGGAGCCTGGGAGAGACAGAAACGGTACAGTGTGAGGTAAAGTGTTGACTTTAGAGAGAAGACACTGGACTTGAAAAAAAGGAGCTCCAAAACAATGCATCTTGGTTTCTGGCACTCATTAGCACCTGAATTAGTATATTTGTGTCCGTGTGTCAGTTTACAAGTGCACGTGTGTGTGTTTTACACATTTTATAATGCCATGATGTGGATGAACAATATTTCTTTCTTAATTAGTTCTGCAGCTGATAGCTCTGAAAGGATGAAAGACGGGCAAGGATGGTCATAAGCATTATAAAGCTCACAATTTGAACCAAATGCTCAAAGGGAAATAACACAAAGGGCCTCATGCATGATTTTTACATTAACACAGATTTGATCTCAAAGTGTTCATGTGAACAACTTTTATAGTAATCATCAGTACTTGGATACTTCCACTTAGGTAAGAGCCATGGTGGCTCAGTAGTAGAGGGCACACCTCCATGTCAGGCATAGTGGGTTCGATTCGAACACGGGGCATCAGGAAAGGGCATCTGGCCTCGATTCCAATTGATTAAATCCAAAATTCAACCATCATGGAGAAATATGGTTAAACTATTACTTTTAAAAATAATTATTCCCTTAATCTCGATGCAGAGTTGCGGGGAAAATCCAGGTGCTGGTTTTTACCTTGAAGTATAATTAGTTGATTACAGCCATAGTATGCTCATGTGAAGAGGGCATGTTGCATATTGAATATTTCCTATATTTTAAGATTTTTTTTAAAATACGGGCATCTTTAGTGATGTTTTCATTTAAGAGCATGTGCAAAAGTCCCTGGCTTTAACAGTTTTACAGGATAAACGGAAAACAAAGTTAATTTTGTCTCTTTTTCCCTCTTGTCTTCTTTTGTCTGTCAGTTACCTGTCAGATTGTGTTCGCTTGTTGGTTTATGGTTTTCACACCTCACGCAAGTCTCCTGCCCTCATATAGGTTTATTAAGGTGTTCCTTATGCTTATTACAAAAATGCCTGGCATGTTCATCCAATTCAAGATTGAAAGTATTTCCTTAACATATGGGAGTAGGAGAGAAATTGCCCAGTGTGCACGTTTCATGAATCCCATGTACAATTCTTATTTTTCTCTTGTTGCTTTGTGCAAGAACAAATATAATGGGGGAAAAACTCCATGCATGGGGCTCTATATATGCATATTCAATCATTTGACAGCTTATCTATCTATCTATCCATCTCCATTGTCAAACGCTTATCTGAAATCAGGTCGCAGGGGAAATGGAGCCTATTTTTGTTCTCATTGGGTGAAAAGCAGGGATACATCCTTGAAGGGTCGCCAGTCCATCAGAGGGCAGAGCAATAAGGAAACAGTGTCTTGCTCAAGGACACTTCAACAAGCTTCTCTGCAGGTGTAGGGCTAAAACCTGCAACCTTCTGATTGCCAGATGACTGCTCAACCCACTGAGCCATGTCGCCCCATATGTGTGTGTGTGCATGCGTGCATGCGTGTGTGTGTGCACACCCTTGTTACGCAGTAATGCACCTTGACAGACCGATCTGTGCCTGACTATGGTTTAGGCTGGGTTGGGTCCTGCTGCTGATGAGAGCAGCCTTGTGGTTAAAAGAGTCTGGGATCCATCTGGCATCTGACCCAAACCACAAGACTGAGCCCACAGCTCACTAGCTCTCTTTCATTCCAATCTTAGACGAGATTCAAACCAACTCAGACTTGCTGAACATCACTGTTGCCATCTATTGGATGACTTAGCTCATATCCCTGTGCATAACATTCTATTTGTGTGCCATACTTGAGCTTAGAATGAAATGTAAAACAAAAACAAATGCTCATAAATACCTAACACAGAGTTTTTTTGGCCGCAAGTCTCAACAGTTCAAAATTGCTTCAGTGGAAAATCCTAGTCAACTGTAGTGGTGCTAAACAATCATCAATCAGCACTTGCAGGTAGTGTTCCAGGTTGAGTTTCCCTGGTTCACAGAAAGTAATTAATACAACATGGAAAACAAAATGAAACTATTATGCAATGCTATCTATTTTCTCTTCA
Organism: Regalecus glesne; assembly: GCA_900302585.1. Taxonomy (NCBI): domain Eukaryota; kingdom Metazoa; phylum Chordata; class Actinopteri; order Lampriformes; family Regalecidae; genus Regalecus; species Regalecus glesne. Next base: position 9,308 of record OMLC01081676.1, read on the forward strand.
GAAGAAGACAGAGGAAGATGTCAGTTCACCTCTGGATTCTATTACAAGAAAGAAGAAAAAAAACTTCTGCCTGTCAGAAGTGAATCCATATACGGTCTCTTGATAATACTGGTCAAACCTAGGGCTAGGAGACAACAATAAGGTTTCTTAGATCCATTACCATTGAGAACAGTGTAAATCTGTTAGAAATCCCATAATCTGCCTCATCCATCACACCAATGAGGCCATGTCAGGGAGCAGAAACAAAAGGCTCACCAAAACAGCACAAAACTACTTGTCAGGATCTAGCGGTCTGGAGGGAGATGGTCCCCCGAGTCATCCTCTCTGGATTGGATGTTCACCATGAATTAAGCCACACTTTAATACAGTACAGACTATAGGGCCCCTTAATTGTGAACAGTGTCCACAAACAGACGATGAATGACAATGTAATTATGACTGGGGGTAATTCCACCTGCTGCTGCAGCTGGGACAACATTCTTCCGAGTTGTGTCTCAACTTGTTCTGACAATTGTTCTATAAACTCTGCAGGAAAAAAAAACTACACAAAACATTTGAATTGGTGGGAGGAGAGCCGAGGAAAGTGGATTCAGAGTTAAGTTTAGTGGGGAAAAGATTAGAATAAGAAAAGAGTCCACACGGAGGAACACAGCGAAATTGCATATATACAGGAGGAGACAACTCAGTGAGTTGAAATAAAAAGTAATATTTTATTTAGCACATATAGACCAATGGGATATCTGCACACTACATATACAACCAAAATCACCCATAGACACACACTGGAACAGACCGTCAAGTGGGCCTTACATGAATGTTTGTGTGAAAGTTATGTATGTGTATGTGGGGGGGGTGAAATTATGGAGTGGGAGGGTGAGAGAAACCAAGAGAGAGAGACTGTCTGTATTAAGTATAAATGTGTGTGTGTGTTTGTCTTATACTGCTAGACCCCCCTTTGCCCAGTCTCAGAGCAGATTTACTCTCAGGTAGCTGTGCCACATCCATAACATTATCATTCTAATATGCACGCAGTGCTCATGCATGACATTATTATCTTTCACTGTGGGCAGCCAAATGAAACATTCATTTGCTCTCTATAACCAATGGCTAATGACGGGAGAGATCAGCTCACAGGGTGGTTATTCCAGATAAAACATATTTCTCATAATAGATTGGATATGGGGAAAGTATAGGAAAGACCACCATGAAGACAATACACATGGAAGGTTGTTTTTTTTTCTTCTTCCATTGCTGCTACTATAGAGTATTTGGTGAAATTCCTGACACAAAGGAAAAATAATCATGCCAAGGAGGTAGAGGCATATCGGTATGTCATAATCACTGTCACAATCGATTGTGAGAGCCCACTTTCAACTCAAGTTATACACCCATCTGGATTGAAGATGGATATTTAGCATTAAAATGTTTGCATCAGGAGCCTGCCAATGATTCATGATTGCCTTTTTTTATTGATCATGCATGAAATTGATTTACATTGTAAAGGTATTCATCTGCATAAACCCAGATTATCCCTGAAATTGCCCACCTGCGGCAGGAGTTTGAGAGAAAATTACACCAGACAAACATATTTCAAAAACGTTGCACAAACCCTATTGTGATAAAGTCCAGGGGTATGAAACATGTGCCAAGGTCCACTGCTGCAATCCCAAATGGCTTTGCAAACACCAGAGTGTTTTATGGATGGAGTTAACTGAGGGAAACGTGTAACTGCCTATTAAATCCATATGGATGCAGTTTGTCCTTGTTTGGGATCACTAGGAGGTTTAAGGTCACACAAGGAATGGCATGGACTCGGAACTCGGCACCACAACAAGAGTCTGCCGCTTCAGCTGTAAAAATCCATGTCACCAATTACTGAGTATTTACTGGCTTTTCTGTCGAGTGGTGCCTACGTATGCATGTGAAAGGACGGGAGAGGGGAGGATGTGGGTCACAGGGCGCCAACAGAATGCTTCCAGGAATGAAGTGATACATGCCTCCAATTGAGGCATGTATTTTCACACCATGTTTATAACCATACAAAACAAAATTGCATGTCAATTTAACTGATTGAATTTAGTACTTCATCATAGCTCAGGAGGCACAGTGATGGTCATCTAGTAATCGGGAGATTGGTGGTTCGATCCCTGGCCCCTGCAGAAAGCTACTAGACAATCCACCCACCACCTGAGCTTTATGTCATTTTACCTTCCTGCTCTGTTACAGAATGGGCTATAGTTATGTATGGTAAATACATATTTGCACGTGCAGTAACTCTTTCGGAAGTCTACACCAAAGTGAGCAAAATAAAAACGAATGATAGTAAAATGAAATGAAATTGACTTTATGAAAACCAAGAGCTCAAATCTGCCGGCTTTGTCACCAGGGAACAGTCAAACATGTCCCTTTCTCTAGCATATCATAAGATCCACTCATCCTATATCTCCTTGGGCCGGCAAGTCACCTGCTTTCGTTTGACTTAGTGCCCGCTCCCGTTCCACTCTAGTCATTTAATCTTGGAACGGTATCAAGATAGCAGTGTCCTTTTAACCTCCATTGAGGGTATATGGGCACAAGGGGACACACTCCCCTACTTCATCACTCAGCGTCAAACAGTGGTGGCATGCCAAACAATCCCATTAGCCGGTAGCCTAAAAGCTAGGGACAGCAGCATGGTCCAGAATCCACCGCATCACTCTGCTCATTAGGACGTTTTCTATCTCACACCATCCATGCACTTACGTGTCTGCATATATAATGAGCTCAATCACGTGTGCAGAGATATGCTCAGCTTTTACCAGGAGGAAAGAGACAGCCCCATCACTCACAGCAGCTGTTTTATAACTCGCTACTGATCAATTAATGACTTAGAATGAGAGCCGGGGTGATATTCATACAGAAATAAGGAATACGGTATGAATGAGCTGTGGAGAGAGAGGCGGGTACACGGAGATGGGTAATGAAGTATGAAAAAGAAGACGTGAAAAAAGACAAGCTAAAAGCCTGAGTGTAATTTCTCCACAGCACACATACTGACCATCTGAAGCCTGGTAAGATGTGTCAAGGTCGATGACCTTATGTAGAGCATTTATTTCCTTGTCATCTCTGGGTTTCTGTCACAGAGAAATCAAGCAAGAGTGTAAATGCACAAGGCTAAGTGCCTCCTGTGGCTCTCACTCCAGTAGATCAAGAGAATGTCTCTGAATAATGAACAGAAAGGGAACACATTAAGGGAAGACAGGGTGCTGAGAGAGAGGGAAAGAGGAAGTGGGAGAGCGTGAGAAAGAAATTTGGAGAAAGAAAGTAATGTTTTAGAGAAAGGAGGAGGAGTTACAGTACTCACGGCTCCTGTCACCTTTCCACCTCCAGCCCTTGTACCTCCCCAAGCCATCCCCTGGGACACAGACTCCACTCAGCGCGGCCAGCAGCAACACCAGCAACCCCCGGGGCATCTGCCTGCCCGCCATGCCTGCCTCCGAAGACTTCAATGGAGCAACAATACAGTGAGGGGAGCCAAAAGGAGAGCAATCCCACGCTCTGTCATTTCTCACACAGCTGTGTGGGGCAATCCAAAGTAACAACAACAACACCACCTCCTCCTTCTTCAACTCCCCCCTGAGCCTTTTCACCCCGAGTCACGCACAGCAGCCTCAGAGGGGGTCAGGCAGTCACAGCCAGCCCTGACACCCCTCCTGCTCTTGAAGTATTGGAATGGTCCCTCTGAGGTTGCCTGTGATAGCCAGAGAGACTGACTGTAACTCCAGCATGGACAGACAAGCAAAGTGAACCTTGATTCCTTGGGCTCCAGTATGAAATATTGAGCTTGAATGTCTTTTTTTTTCTTTCTTCACTCTTCTTTTCTCAACATCCTTTTGGAGTTGGCGAGATATTTAATTTGAAGTCCTGGAGTCAAGCTCAGCTTAGTTGTGGCAGCCCCCAGGAGCTGAGACAGCACCAGACATTGTGTTTTCCTCTTGCCAAGAAGCAAAGTTACTTCAGTCAGAATGACGGTGGAAGATGGTGACATTGTGCAGTGACACGTTGCTGACCAACAGCTGCAGCCGACACCGGCCGACCTGCATCAGCTGTAACTCAATGAGTGTGCGTGTCCACGAGCTTGGATGAGTGCACGTATGTCGACCCTCCCTCCCTTCATCCACCACCCACTTGTCTTACAGCGTCAGAGACAGCGTTGATAAGGGAATAAGAACTAAATCACAGAGGCACTTCACAACCTCGCAGTCTTGGTATTGTCAAAAGATTCCGAGAGAGAAAGAGAGAGAGAGAGATAACAGTGTCTTGCAAACGAGACGGTATGGGAGGGGGAGAGAGGCAGGGAGGCAGATCGTGAACTGAGACAGTGGTGAGAATTGTGTATGTGTGTGTATGTGTCCATGTACGTGCACATGCAGGGGAGAGTGATGACACAGCAATGTCCCAAGTACAGTGACTGTTGTCCCTTATAATAACCATGATGCACATTCCCTATGAATATTCATTCTGGAATCAATGATGGTTACCTGTGTGTCTGTGTGCGTCTGCATGCATTTGCACACATGTATCCACAGGGACCCTAACGGAGGCAAGGTTTGATCTTGCACCTTCACAGATTGTGACAAATCTTGTAGAAGCATGCAGACCTGCCCAATGTTTGCCTGTCCAGGCAAGTCTACAGGCTTGATCGTTTTTGCATTTGTGTGCAACACAGAAGTGTAAATGAGTACCAGTTTGTACAGAGGGTGGCTGAACATTATCGCAACTCAAATTAAGTGAGTCTTATAAAACTGGATGAGCCACAATGAGCCTCACATTTCTCAGAGTTCAGATTATAGTCTTATCAACACTGAGCATATTCAACAAAAGATAAAACACACACAATACACACACGTACACACACAGACACAAACAAAAGGCATTTTGGTGAAAGGGGGACTCAGCAAGTCTGGGTTTTGAGTTACACCTCTTGTTTCCTCTGGCCAAAAAGACGGTTAGGGAGCAGGTGAATGCAAGGGAACATGGGAAACTGAGGGTGTCAGCAGCCCCTCCCCCTTGGTCCAGGTTCAGGACTTCCTCATGTATGCCCTTCACATTTCTATTTCACTATCCCCTTCTCCCTCGGCCACACACACACACACACACACACACACACACACACGCACATGCACACGTTTATTTCTCTATACTTGAAGGGATGTCTATATTGACTATATGACTGTATATGTCGATATAACTATATTCATTCTTAGCCCTTAACCATCATAACTACATGCCTAACCTTAACCCTCATCCTAACATTAACTTAATCTTGATTCTAACCTTAATTCTAAACCCAAGTCCTAACTTAGTAAATAGACCCTTTTTCTTGTTGGAAGTAGAGCTGACTTGATGATAGATTTTCACTAATAATGATATTGAATATGTAGGGACAGTGTATATAAAAAACATTTAATATGTAAATACGTCATTTTTAGCAACCAGGCTAATTATAATTAATTTTTTCCCAAGCAATTTGGTGTTCAGTGTCCTTCTCAAGGACACTTTGAAAAGGTTTCTAAAGGAAGCAGATATTGAACCAACAATCTTTGGATTACTAGATGACCGACCTACCTCCTGAGCTGTAACACCCCTACACTACATGATTATCATGGCCTAAAAATATGCACTCAAAATAAGAGTGGTGAGAGACAAAGAGAGAATGTGATAAAAACTTTAAAAAGCATACAAAAATAATATTTATAGATCATAGGTAGTGAAAAGACAACCAGATAAACAAAAGAACTACAAGGCCTACATCTGCCATCAATACAATGTCGACTGAAGAAGTACTACTTGTGGGGAGCTGGGGACAGAGAGCTTGTGTGTGAGACCACAGGCTGACAGCTAACCAGTCTCATATACTGTGATTTAATGTCATCTGACCATGTCGTTACATAATTTTTTCCTCTTTCCATTTTTCATTATATGATTTTGTGCAGCAGTAGTGGCCACACACTGTGGTAGGAGCTAGACAATATAGTGTATGACCAAATTCAAACCAGTCTGCTGGGGCGGACTGTACTATTAGGCAAAGTTCGGAAATTTCCCCAAGCTAACAAGGGCCCCATAAAACACTTCTGAAAAGAATGGCTAAGATTTTTTTAAAGACATTTCTCTAATTAATTATCCATCCATCCATCCATCCATCGTCAACCGCTTATCCAAAATTGGGCCGCAGGGCACCTGGAGCCTATCTGAGTTCTCATTGGATGAAAGGTGGGGTACACCCTGTATAGGTCGCCAGTCTATCACAGGGCAGAGCAGTCAGGGGAACAGTGTTTTACTCAAGGACACCTCGACACGCTTCTCTGCGGGTGCGGGGATCGAACCTGCAACCTTCTGATTGCCAGGCAGCCACTCTACCCACTGAGCCATGCTGCCCCTAATTGATTATGTTTTCCTAAAAATCGATACACCAACATGACATCAGAATGCTCCATTCAAGAGTGTCTCGCCCCCCCTTCCCCCTAAATGTGGACTATTCTATGATCTTAAAAATTATTTCTGGAAATGAATTAATAAGACAGTAATCAACTTGTAGATCTAATAGCTTAATATGGTGTGCAGACTGTTGAAATGAAGTGCAGCTTACCCAGCAGTGCTGAAAAATAGAAGGATATGAGAGGAAAGCAGAATGTTTTCAGCAAAACTGCCGAAGGTAACAATCATTTTCTTGGCACCCGCTAACATTACTAAAGAGCACCAAGAAGCTGCTGCTTGGACTATTACTAGTGTTAGTAGTGTGTGTGTGTGTGTGTGTGTGTGTGTGTGTGCGTGTGTGTGTGTGTGTGCGTGCGTGCGTGCGTACACACACAGCTTACACAGAGTAATGTGATGCATCTAGTGCAGTTGTTAAAGGGGAGAAGCTTACTTGCTTCTGACTCACTTGCTCTCTATCCTCTTGCCTACAGCTTGCTGCTGCTGGCTAGCCTTTGTGATGGACAAAGAAGCTGCCTAAGTCCTCCCCTGCCAGTATATAGCCTCTCCTTCACCAAGACCTCTGCCACGTCTCCTTGTGGCCGGCCACACACACAGTAACTAGATAGCTTGCATCTAGAGGCTAACTTGGTAGGTGATCTCAGAGCTCCCATAGACTGGTAATAGCCAACCACTACCCATGACTTGACTGAAGATGGTAAATGGACTTGTTCTTACAGAGCACTTTTCTAGTCTAGTGACTCAATGCTTCACATTTACCATGCTATGCAGTGGGATATGAACCCGCAATACCTGACTCCCAGGCATGCGCTCTACCATCTGAGCCACCATGCCTATAACATGCTAACAGAACTGCTGCGTTCACTCTCCATGATAACTATGGTCAGGACAATGATGGGGATACGGACAATAATCTACAGCTAATGAGTAGCAGTCACTCTAAACAATGTGTTACACTTGAAGATGACCCAGCACCCTGGATGAAGCGGCTGTTAGATGAAGAGCATTGCTCAATAGTGCAGAGAGCACCACTTCAGGTCAAGGAGAGAATTTTCTCAAAAAAACAAGAGGGACACAGATTTACAACCAGTAATATGTACATGCAAATGAAGAATGGAGGGATGGTAAGTGGGTCCTAGCTCATGCACAGAAAAAAATAAGTGTTTTTGTAGCCGTCTGTTTGGAAAGAAAGAGCACTCAGCTACATAGGGATGGGTTCAATTACTGAAAAATATTTCAGCCCACTTGAGACAGTAAAAGTCTGCTGAACACATCACAAACATGGATACCCAGTGCAATCCGTTATGGAGACAACAAACAAACATAGCTATAATTCAGGTGAACCAGGATCTAATTGTTCTTGAAGTAAACCACTGGAAAGAAAGTTTAAGATGATCAACAGCAATTGTTAACCATTTGGCAGAGCATGATATTGCATTTCGTGACCACTCAGAGAGGTTGTTCAAGTCTGGCAATGGAAATTTTCTTAGGCAAGTAGAACTGATGGCTTAGTTTGATCCCGTCATGTGAGAACATCTGAGGAGAATTCGGGTAAAAGAGCTGACACTTATTGAAGCAAGCATGTTCAAAATGAACTAATTTCCCAAGTGGTAAAGCGTAGAACTGATGCAAATATAGATAGAGTAAAGAAAGCCAAATCCCATGCAGTAGTCATGGACTGTATTCCAGACCACAGTCACAACGAGCAGCTCTTAGTGATGCTATGAAATGTAAATTGTGAGACCTGAAAAAGTGTCTCCTTGCAAGAGCAACTTGTTAATTTTCTTCCGGCATATTTTCTTGAAACAACAGGAAAGGGCTTATGTGAGGCTTGGATCTTTGAAACTGTCAGGGGAAGTCTTACAATAACAGCAGTAAAATGTGATGCAAAAGGGAGAGGGTCCAAAAGAGAGTACTAGAACTAAATAGCAAGGTGATATATATTCCTTTGGAAGTGACACACTGATTCTTGTTGGTGACAGCCATGTCATCCGTGACATCTGTCAGCTTCTTTGGTATGTTACAGAAACTTTATTCTCTTTTCAGTGCCTGAGTTCCCCACTGGACTACTGTCAGAGCACATGCTAAGACCCTCACACTGATGGCATTGTCTACAACCAGGTGGAAGTGTGGAGATTAAGCTGTTACAGTTGTTTGCTACCAGCTACCTGAAATTATGAAGGTATTGATTATTCTATAGGACTTCACCACACAAACAAGAATGTTCTCTCAACAGCTGAAAGGATATGCCAGGCGATGAAGACATTTCCTTATGTGGTATGTTTCTTGGAGTGGCACAAAGTGTAATTCTAGATAAATAAAATGAGCAAGACCTTGTAAAGCCCCAAAGTTTCAGTTGAGACAATGAGGAAAAAAGCAGGTCAGTGACAGAATTCTTTAAGGAATTATGATATAATTGATTCTTCTCTGCCAAAATAAAAGAGAGAGAGGCCTGAGGTAGAGATGAGCTGGCAAGAGGCACACTAGAGAAGAACAACTAGACAGTTTGTGTATGAAAGAAGATAGAAACTCAGTCAACTGCTGAGGAGCTCTTCAAAAGAGTTTTTCCTGCCTTATATAGATATAGTCCTTGTCACTTTAAAGGGGAGATCTTCTCAAATGGAAACTTATGAGCTGCTTGGAATTCTCTACTGCATTGATGTTGCACCGAGGAGGGAGGGAGGCCGGATAAATGCCACCACAGAATAGATGATATTAATGCAGAGGATCTGAAGCTTGAGGTAAAGGGTGCAGTTAGATGCTTCCCAACACATATTTCATCATCCTCTGAGATGCTTGATTACATCCGAGAGGTCAATTTTTACGAGTCAGGATTAGTCCCCACATTGTGGGGGTGGACACAGACTTGGAGTGCTGGGGATTAAGGCTGGAGGCCCTTCCTGACACCCTGCAGTGGGTTCAAAACTGTACTATTTGGCCTGCCAATTCCCCAAATTGTGATACATCATATCCCATGCCATACTACAACTTCTGAGAATACATGAAAGGATCCATTACTGTTCTGATTACGCTAGACAATACCGCAACAGACCAGAATTCCCTTCATATATTCCCTATCCATTAAAGTTGAGCTGATTAGAAAGAGATAGCAAGACAAACTAGGCTTACGGCCATACCACCGTGATAACACCCGATCTCGTCCGCTCTCGGTAGCTAAGCGCGGTCGGGCCTGGTAGTTAGCAAGACAAACTAAAACAATGTATCTTTTTAAATAACAGAATACATTTAAGGGAGAGGAAGAGTGGACAGAGATAAAGAGTAAAAGTAGACATTTTAACAGTGAGAGGTCCATTTTAAGTCACAATTAGTTCTAACGTTGTGGGTGAGGACATGCACATGGGCTTGGAGGATTAAGGCTGGATCCTTTTCCTGATAACCCGCAGTGGGTTTGAACCCGCTGTCTTTGGCTCGTCAGTTCCCAAAGCAAGCGTGCTAACCACTGAGTTACCCCGGCCTCCCGTCTGAGTCAATGTCAAACCCCGTAAAAGAGAATGAAGAAGTAAGGTCTGCTCATTGAAAATCTGACTGAAGTAAAATTTGGAGACCAGATTTAGTATCCTTGAGATAATATGTAAAGCCTACATCTTCACCATGGTAGCAACATGACTCAAAATACTGTACACATTTACTTGAGCATTCCATACACTGAACTAACATCAGATTCACACATACCATATATCACTCACCAATGAAGTCTTTGAATACGGGATCTCTCTTTTTGTCTGTATATTATTTTTTGTATAGAGCAGGCTTTGCTTTACTTTAGCCTATTTTGAAATCCTGATTTAATACCTTTTGAGGACCATGCTTTTGCTAACTTTACCAAACTATGGTGAAAAGAGAGCTGAGCCAGAGGGCAAAGCTTTCGATCTACCATTAATCTTTGTTCCTACGCTCACCTACTGCCATGAGGGTTTGGGGTTTTTTCAGGCGGGTGGCTGGCATCTCCCTTAGAGATGGGGTGAGAAGTTCAGTCAATCATGAGGGACTATGAGTAGAGCCACTGCTCCCTTACATGGAAAATAGCCAGTTGAGGTGTTTCAGGGATCTAGTAAGGATGCCACCTGGTCACCTCATTACTGAGGTGTTCCAGCCACGTCCAGCTGGTCGGAGTCCATAGGGTAGACTGAGGACCAGGCAAAGAGATTACATCTCCACCCTGGCCTGGGAACACCAGGCTGCTATCCAAAGGGGCTGAAAATCTTCAGATCTGAATGCTGACACACACGCACACACATGCACGTACGTACGCACAAACACGTGCACGCGCACACACACACATGCATACTCGCAAGTACGCGCGCACGGGGTGTTCCTTCTACACTTCTTTCCCACTTCAATTATTTTCTCCCCTAGTTAAATTGTCGCCTTTATCAGATATACTCAACTCAAACAAAGGAAACCATCACAGAAAGATGAAAATTGATAATCACTGTAAATCAGAGTTGCAAAACACACCTCTCATGGCCAAGCAAAGATACAGACTTCAAAAATATCCCCCTGAATCTCTCCCAGTTTCAGTATGGTGTTTATGAAGCTTGCATTCTGGCCCTTTTTAGCTTTGCCAAAACTGTGACAGCAGGGTTGATGGATGGTTTAAAGACTACCAGCAGCGATGCACAGCAGGACTGGCCAATGTGACTAAGCCTGGAGCCCAGGAAGACACAAACAGTTATTTTCTCACAGGCACCCAGGTGAGACAAGAGATGTACACAGATGCACATACCTTCACATGCAGGAACTTTTGCACAAGGGGCATACACATGGGTAGATAAATAAATAAATACATTTGTCATGGTGTCCAATGATGAAACATAAAACTTCAGAGTAAAAGTTATTAGGTTCAAAAAGTTTTAAGAACTTTCATATTCTGTATTTAAATTGAAAAGGATGCCCCAACAAGATTCTTACTGGCCTTAATGCCAAAACTCCCTTTCTAATCTACTATCTTAGGCAGACACTTCAAAATACTCGTACTACTACTAATCTCATCCACTTGAATGTGAATCCATGTCTGCTCGAAACTTTGTGGAATGAAGCAAACCTGCTAGCATGACCTTAGATTTAAATATGCAAATTTATGACAGTAAGAAATTATCATCTGAATTATTTTAGCTTTTTGTAATATCCCATTCAAGTCTTTCTCAGTTTGCACAGGTAGAATTTCAATTACAGTGATGTTTCAGAGGCTGCCAGATGAGGCATAAATTAGCCATCAGGGTCTTAGCTGCATACTGACGATGTGCTATGATGATACTTTTTATTTTGACCTCCATGCTAGATCTCAAAAAGGAAATTCATATTCCAGTGTTTTCTAAATCTAGACCATGAACCGTAATGAACAAGAATATTCCCCAGTTGTAGGGGTTTACATTGAGCTGGGAAACACTACACCCTTATTGTTTTCTGGGATCAGTTTTGCAGTTAAATGATCATATTGAGCCAGGGTATGGCAAAGCAATGTTCTTAGGAATGATCACGTCATTTTTGCAGAATCTAGTAGGTGTGGACGGGTCTCAGAATACTTGTACTCACATGTTACATATGCAACCAATGAAAACGCTAATTGTTTTCCATATATTAATATGCAGACAACAAATAGACTTGCATTTTGGCAGCCAAACATTCCTCTCCACACAGCTGCAATGTGGAGCTTATGTGATATCAATAGCAAAGAGAAGCTCTATAGTGTGCAAATACTGCTAATAGATTAAACTTAGCAACATGTCTGATTAAATTGGTCTACCTTTTCAAGCTCACTGTAATCTAGAAGATTAAGATACAGAGATGATAAGAGAACAAGACAGAGACTAAAGAAAGGACAATGGATGACTTTGTGAAGGGAAACTTCTCAGGAAAACGCCAGAATCTACAGGGCAGTTTGAGAAAGGGGTTACCCAACAATCCGAGAAGTTGAAACCCAGGAAATCACCTAGCTTTTGAAGTGAAAGGGGCTTTAATGGGCATACAGTATTTCTCAGATCCACACAGATTACGAATTGGTGCATTCTAAAAATACTGAACTTGGCAACACATTCATGTGATTCACACACCTTCTCTAAAGATTCGGGTAGTTGTTTGCTGTACATGTATGTGTACATCAGGGGTGCCCAATAGGTCAATTGCGATCTACCAGTCAATCGCTATCAAGTGACAGGACGGATGATAAGCTGACGTCTATCTTTTTAATGCCATGCGATCTGCCCACACTACCTTTGCGATCAACTGGTATATCGCAATCGACCTATTGAGCACCCCTGGTGTACATGGTGGGGTAAGTATGGTCTCAACAGCCCCCATGCTCAGCCATGTCATCCAACCACTTACATTCTGATTCCTGCCTCCCTCCATCCCATCAGTCTAAAGTGATGAACATGGCCACCCATTGCCACACTCCAATCAATGGAAAGTCACAAGAGAGGAGGCTGGCTGAAGGTTAATGTGTGCAGGGGGCAAGAAGCACGCATCATCACACACTAATACCATGAGGGAGGGAGAAACACCAGCTGTAGCCTGCATGCATCTAGCTGTTTTTCATCCACTTCAACTGTGAACATTGAGGGAAACATTCATATGCAGCAACTACACTGCCTTCCTTTTAGCTTAATGAGCCATTTCACTTCACCATTACTGAGCACTTGGTTGTGATGAGGTGCGGTGTTTACATTATTATCGTAAGGTAATTCCACTCTTGTATTTCCTGTTTTATTCTTAAATGTTTTTTCACTTACCGCGTTCATCACAAACCAAACTCCGTGTTCTAAGTACTCTCTTTTCTGCGACTGTGGGGACTGAAACCAAAGAGCTAATTAGCATGGCAATTTTAGACATTTTCTGTTTGTTTATCGTAGGCCTGAGTACTACTGGACATTATGAGCCAAAGGACAAGGCTCTGCCTAGTGACAGTTACTTGGCGTAGACTTACTGCTTTAGTAAAGCCGTGATCAGCCATAGAAATTACAGTCTAATTTCTCCTAAAGAATGTAAGGTGGGTTGGATGAAGTGAAGTCTGATGATGAATTCAAGCCTTTGTTGGAATGTTGGTGCAATTGTGCAGTTTAAGATGTGTGTGTGTGTGGAGGGGGGTAATGAATGAACTTGGCAGATTGACTGTTACACTGTGATTTATGTAGACGGTCAAGTCGATACTCAATAGCTAAATAGCTAGATGGACGCTTAGATAAACAGAAATATGTTTGAGAACAGCAGAAATTGTAAAGGGTACTGTAACTATTGAGTGAAATAGCATCAAACATGCGCTCTCCATGGAAACATAAGTTATATTTAGAATTAATCCCAACCACACCCACTCGTCTCATCCTTTAGTATGGTCATAGTTGGGGTTCTCACCTTGCAGTGAGATCCCAGCCTGAAGCATTCAGCCTATTGTCCACATCAAGTCTCACACTGTGATTTACAGCTGCTGTCACTGCAGGACCATCTGGACCACAACCACTCCCAAACACTCAGCATTAGTCTCTCTCTCTCTCTCTCTCTCTCTCTCTCTCTCTCTCTCTCTCTCTCACCCCTGTGGTTTAATGTGGGATTCAGCAGTGCCATTACTCAAACACAGCCTGTCAGTACAGATAACGGTTGTTTGTTGTTTAACACTATACAGAGAGCTGCATAGGCGGCCAAAATCTGGAAACATTTTCTATCCCCTCTATTTGTTGCATGATTTCACATTCAGCGCTTCACACAGCTGGTTCAAACTGGCTGAAAACCACAAACCTGGGGAATATTCATTTGTATGGATGTATGGCCGTTTCCTATCTCAGAAACTGTAATTAACGGGGAGCTAATGTCTTTGTTTTAGAAATGACAAGTGTGCATTTTTAAATATCTACTAATAGTGATGTGGCCAGAGTTAGATACTCCCTTAATACCCCCCCCTCAACTACTGATCCATCATCTACTGGCCTCAAAGAATCATTCTTGAGGTTTTTTTCGTTTTTCTCCCTCATGGGATTCAAGACCCCATTTTTTATTCTTCTAATGTTTCTTCCTTATCATGGCGAGTTCTTAAAAGACGTCATTACCACTTGGTGGCTACTGCCCTCTTCTGGTGAAGGTGTGAACAGCACATTAGAAAAAAAACCCACACTGACATGAGGCCCAACGTGTATCGAGTATAGGCTGGGGGGTGGGGGAGTTACAGAAATAATAAAATTGGCTCACAAATATATCCACAGTATGCATGAAAACTCTTTTCTCCCACAAATTCAGAAAATTTATGTTTGAGCCTCACAAATTGCACCAGCAGTTATTTTAACCCCTTTTTACCGAAGGCACTTTTGCCAGACCCCGAAATCCCACCGCTCCACCTCTAGTGTGGGGAAATGTAAGCTGCAGTTAATTCGCGCTGATGCAGACTTTTACGCTAGACAACGTCTAACTCCGGTGTTGAATACAATTTATCCATCGTCACACTCAACGCCTCGTCCAAGCCGTCGAAACGCCGAGAGAAACCCGATCACCTAAGAGTCAGCATGTGTTTTAGAGCTTTCCCATCCCAGACGAGGTAACTACGGAGGCCCTTTGACTGACCTCTCTGCATGCCAGGCCTACTGGCATCCCTACAGAATGCTACGATATGCCACTGAAGCATGGACACAGTATGGACAGCATGTGAAAAGCGACTGTAGAAAGCTACACATGAACAGCTCATTGTTTGGCTCTCTCTCCGGGTGGTCTCGCTCAGCGTCATGCTAGTGAGAAGAAGCATGTGCTGTAGCGTTTCCCTGAATTTAGCACTGACAGATTGGCTGTACTCGTGTGTGTGTGTGTGTGTGTGTGTGTGTGTGTGTGTGTGTGTGTGTGAGTGAGTTTATTGATGTTCTGCTGACATCTTTCTGGGAGGACAGTCACAGTCCAGTGGAACCTGTTTCTGTAACACGCACCTGTTGCTGAAGCCCTTAAAACAGATAGTGTCTTCTCTCCCTCTAGGCATCGTGAAATACACCGTAAAGAAGAATAAGTAGGACATTTTCGAGAGAAACTCCAAATCATTTTCACACCGTGTCCGCTTTTTACACACACATACACACGTACGGCGTCCAGGCCGGCCCCAATATCTCAGTGTATCTCTCTATTTTCTCCCCTCGGCCAGGGCATAAAGTCAAGGCTTGACAGGTCGGCTGAAAGAAAAACAGGCCTAAAGAGCGAAAGACTCGATTTAGTCGGTGCTTGGTTTTGCACAGCATCCACCAACTGCCCTGACACATCCTGCCAGCACATACAGTCTCACTTCAGAGGTGTTGCTGAGGACCAGGCATCCTCGGACCACGCCCGGTGGTCCGGGGGAAGGTTTTGGAACCTGGGCTACTTGACCGGGCGTGCTAGTCCCAGAATGAGCTTCCCATCTTGGGCTTGGCGAGGGAGACTTCCAGCTGGAATCCCCGTGATGGACAAACCACACCGCCGGGAGATCAGCATAACAAATGAGTGAGCAGACAGATGGGAAAAACAGGCTGACGACGCACACCGTATGAGGTGTGGTCTGTCCTCCAGTCCAGCGTGTTTGTCCTCCAAACTTCACCGTCTGTGAGAGGGTTTTGATAGGATGCATGATGAACAGTGATTTTTACATACAGATACACAGAAGTATCTCTGCCTCTAGAGAATGTGGCCTCTCATTATTTATTATTAGTATCATTATTGTTGTTGTTATTATTATCATCCATCCATCCTCCATCATCAACCGCTTATCCGAAATCAGGTATTATTATTATTATTATTATTATCATCATTATTATTATTATTGACAGTGGCATCAAGGGCCTTGGGTGCAGCAGTCAAGTCAGGTCAATTTTATTTGTTTGGCCCATTATCAGATATCAAAATTTACCTCAGTGGGCTGCACCCCAGGGGTTTGCATAGAGTTTGCATGTTCTGTCCGTGTCTGTATGGGTTTACCCCCCTCCATTAAAAAGATGTGCATGTTAGGATTACTACTCATGCCTCTGGCCCTGAGCAAGGCAACAGGAAAAAGAACTTAAATTGGTCTGCAGATGCTGCAGCTGCTCACTGCTGCAATACAGTAAGATGGGT
>OMLC01081681.1:0-21685 GCA_900302585.1 Regalecus glesne
CTCCATCTGAGGGGGGGGGGCACAGCTCAGGGACATGTCTCAATACTTAAAACATCAAGTGTGTGGGAAGGCCGGCCTGGGCCAGCCTCCCGCCTACACCCATGTGTGACTGGCCAACGCGGAGCTAGACGGGCAGGAGCTTTAACCAATGGGTGGTCAGCCGAGGGAGGTGAGACAGGAAATGTGGGCGTAGGGGAGACAGCCCTGTGTGATGGGACAACGGACACAGACACACGGGTACGTCTGACAGAAATGTCTGGATGAGGGGCTGCTCCTCCCTCCTATCCAGGCCAGCAACCCAGGGTGCACATCTGAACCCCGGCCCCTCTCCTCAGACACCAGGGTTGGGGGTCACACGCTGACTGCAGGGTTCACAGGCCTGGAGCTGAACCACGTCTCCCAGCATGTACCGTCGGGGGGCTCAGCTCTCTAGAGGGCTTCAGGTCCTCAGTGACACCGACAGGGAAGGGACGTGCTGGGAGCGTGATCCAGATGAAGCACGTGGGGGAGGTCAAAGGTCTCCATGCCCATGCTGTGAGACACCACTGGAGGTGGAGCTGGTTGTAGTGTATGGTCCAGAGACCCTCAGATGGCGTTTTTCCTCCACCAGGGGCTCCACATGGCCTGACTCAGTCAAGCTGAGCTTTCTGGGTTAGTGAGCCACCACCCAGGGTTCAGTGTTGGCAGCTGCTGACTGAACCGACTCATCAAGGGTGTGGACCCTGGAGTGGGCCTACAGTAGCAGCTGCAGGGCTCACATGGAATGAGCCAGAGGCCCAACCAGCTGGTCACACACACACACACACACACACACACACACACACACACACACACACACACACACACAAATGCATTGATGCATTGTGCCTGACAGGACATGAAGGAGGACTAGTTGTTTGCATGGTCTCCTCAGTAAAAAGCAAGTGTCCTCCAAAGCGTCATATGTATCCTATACATTATTGGAAAAGCATAAAGTCTTCATCTCACATGGCAGAATATGTGACAAAGGGCCAATGCCTGGTGACCTGCTCTGATCCCTTGACCTCGTGGAGACGTATCTTGTCACAGAATATGGCTGATGCTGACATAGAAGAAGTGTGGGGCCATGGTAGCTCAGTGGTAGAACACACGCTTCAGAAATTGATGGGTCGGAAAAAGCCGGTTCAAACCCACTGCTTGGCATCAGGAAGGGCATCCAGCCTTGATCCCCCACATTTCATCCAAGTCCATGTCTACTCCACAATGTGGGGACTGGTCATAGAACATAAAGTGGACTTCTCATCGTCAGAATACATCCATATAGTGACATGTGTTGTCAACATGTAACCCATCCTGTTCTACAGGAGCAGTGAGTAGCTGTAGCTCCTGGGGAGCAGCTAGGGCTTCTGTGTTTTGCTCAATGACACTTCGGCACACTTTCTGCGAGGGTCGAGGATCAAACCACCAATTCTCTGATTACCAGATGGCCACCCTACCTCAAGAGTAGTTTCTCACCATGAGCTGAAGTCTGGGGTCCTCCATCCTTGTGGTTTCTATGAGGTCATGGGGTCATGGACAAACCTGTCCCCCCCAGTGAATTCAGTCAAAGTGATTAGGATGGATCCATATGGAGGAGCCCCACAGGAGATTCTGGCCTTCTCAGGGTGGCCTGGTGCCAGATGGGTCTGCAGGAGCCATTTGTAATGTCTCTTCCCTCTTTAGAGCCTCCTTCCTCACACACCAGTCACCAAGTAATTGCAGGCTGAAAGTGCTTTCCAATTCATTTCCATGCTGCCTCTTGCTAATGGATCCAAACATTTCCGGTCAGCCAGAAATGTTCTGCAAAGACCCAAAAACCATCCCAGTGGGATGGTCGCATGTCGCTCAAGCCATATTTCATAGCAGTGGAGCTGGAGGATGTGTTTCGTATATTAATGAGGCTGTTTCACTTCCTTCCTGCAGACTTCAGGCTGCTGGATGAAAATGATCCTGGTTTTATTGAGGCGTTGCACCTTGATGTGACTTCTGCCCCCGCTGCCTGCTTCCTGTGAGTACGAACGCCGTCCTGCAGTCTTTACAGGCACTGGTGAATGGGAACGAGCATGTTTCAGCTCTGGGCTTTTCTGGGAGTGGATTCAAAGGTGAACAGGAGCTAAAATGGTGTGTTGAAGAGGAGCTCAGTCTCTAACTTACACACATGAGCTCTCCTGCACTCAGAGAGGGTGGCTGTCGACATGTTGGGGGTGAGGCTCTGAGTTAAAAAGAGGGAATTTTATCTTGCTTAGCCAGCAGATCGATCATCAGCTAATCCTTCTGGCGTGGAGCAGACATAAAACCTCTTTGCTCCATGATTCTGAACAGGAGGTGGGCTCGGCAGGGCTGTTTATTCCACTTCAGCCTGGTGAGCAGCAGTAGCTGCGTCGCTTTAGCGACCTACCCAGCACTATAACCTGGAGCTGGATGTGCTGGACATTGTGTTTGTCACTAGCATTAAATCAGGTTACACTGGGCAGTGGCTGGACATGTCGAGGTCCAGCGGCTCAAGGTAATCCGGTCGTCTTGCGCATGTATGGGGTGCTGGAGCGGCTCACTGCTCCTATACAGTACGATGGGTCAGCAGTACTGAACACATTTGGTGTATGTATGGACAATGACACATGAACAAATCTGCTGCTTCTTCTTCTTCTTCTTCTTCTTGTATGTGACTGGGACATGCACGCTGCTATGGGGTGAAGAGATGGTGGAACGGTGGGATTGTGTCACCTGGCTCACATGCCGTCATGTCAAACACAACATGAAGTGGAGGAAGCTTGTAGCACGGGTGCCATAGCTCAGTTGGTAGAGTGGTCGTCGGGCAATCAGAATGTTACAGGATCGATCCCCGGTCCGTCATATAGCATGTCGAGGTGACCTTGAACAAGACACTAGACCCATAAATGCTCACTCGATGTACGTCACTCTGTATAAGAGCCTCTGCTAAATGCCTCTAATGTAATGTAGAAAAGTCTTGGCGAAGCTGCAGGAAAGATCCCACGTTGGGTAGAAGTCATAATGGGATGTTCCCTTTGATTTATTACCTTCCCCAGGCAGCACAGTGGCTCTTAGGGAAATACAAAATGTCCAAATCCTTTGCCAAAACCTATCTGGCCTCTTGGCTACCTTTGACCAGCCGAGGAGAAGAGAGATCTCCTGACACCATGCGTCTTCTCTAAGTGAACGTAATTCATGTCAGGGATCCATCCACTCTGGTGGAACTCTGCCTTCAGGATAATATTTCGTGGGATGGCATAGCTCAGTGGTTGTTTGGCAATCAGAAGGTTGAAGGTTTGATCCAAGCATCTACAAAGAAGTGTGTCAAAGTGTCCTCGAGCATGGTACTGTTCTCCCAATCGCTCCTCCCTGTGATGGACTGGTGACCTTTCCAGGGTGACCTTTCCAGGGTTTTCCCCCACCTTTTGCCCAATGAGCACTGAGACAGGCTCTAGTTCCCTCACAACCTGACCTTGGTCAAGTAGTTGAGGATGGATGGATAGAAGGATGGATGGCATCATATTTGTGAGCCAGAGGCAGGGGGTTTGAACTCAGGAGGAAGGGCCTCCAGCCTTAATTCCCTGAGCTCCATCTAAGTCCATGTCCACCCCCACATCCTGGGATCTGATGGTGATGTGTAAAACAGACCTCTCTCATCATATTTAATGAGAATTCATCGCAAACTTGACCATCCTGACAACAGGGATGTACTGATAGAGGCTATAAAGCAGCATCTTCATTTTCATCTGGACTGGAACTGACTGGAATTTAATTGAGGAGCAGACAGCAAAATGGCTGTCTATAAAAGCCCCATTAGTAGCCACATGGCTCATCAAAGCAGTACCAATGAATCGGAGCACAGACGGCCACAGAGCAAATGTGCAGTGAATACTGATCAGTTCAGGCTCGGCTCTCCATTAGATGGGAAACCAATCCTCGTGGCAAGCGTCCTGTTCATTTCAAATGCTCCCCTCTGACAGTGCAGAGTTCCTGTTCTGCTCTCTCCTCACACCTCCTGCCATCCTGTCAACCTGGAAGGAAAACCATTCCGTGTGTCCTCCAACTCATGACCACCTTGACCTCCTCATGACAGCCTTGTGAGTATTTTAGAAAACAGACAGACAAGATGGGTACCTGCTGGGTTCATGAACATGGAGCTGTGGCGCTCATCAGCAGGGTGACTGAAGGGTTGTCTGAGGAGATGAAGAAGATCACTGCACCACACACACCAAACAGTAACACAACCGAGAACCGGAGGAGGAAAACACTGTGCTGTTTATCTCCCCAATGTGACCGACCCTCTTTGTGACCTCTATGTCGGTGGGGAGGACACTGTGCCCCATGTGTGTCCTGTTCATGTTGTTTTTTGATAATGCCTTTAGCACAAAGGGAGCCAGTATTTTTTATTTTCTACCCCAGGCTGCACTAAATACATGAGCTCATTTGGAAATGAACCATTAGAGCCCCATCACACCCTTGGCATGGGTAGAGGCAATGAGATTGGATGGATCCTTCATTTGACTCAGCAGCAAGCTGCCAGAGCGATCCCTCTGATTCACTTCCAGGCTGTAATAAGTGGAAAGACCAGCTC
Organism: Regalecus glesne; assembly: GCA_900302585.1. Lineage (NCBI taxonomy): Eukaryota > Metazoa > Chordata > Actinopteri > Lampriformes > Regalecidae > Regalecus > Regalecus glesne. The sequence goes on from OMLC01081681.1 coordinate 4,601, forward strand.
TGCATTCGCTGTATCTGGGCTTTGAGTTCCACTAAACCAAACATTTCAGTTTCTTCTCAGACGGCTGTCAGGGTTGATAAAGGTGATGTCCATGCCGCTGGAACATCATTCTCAGAGAAAGTTGGCGGATGAGGTAAACTCCCGTCATGCTGAGATACCATCCGACATCAGCCGGGACAAAGGGCCATGTATGTCCATATGTGTGTGCCATGGAATTCTGTATTTATTCTGTTTGAGTGTCTCGGTGCGTGCTCACTAATCCAGGTAAGAACATCCCGGAAAGTTGAATCAGTTCTTCTGGAAGTTCTTGGGAGTCTCCCAATAAACACTGAGTCGTGAAAAGCTGATTCAACATCCTGTGATGGGCTGTTTGAAGTGTGCTCAAGGAGACGTGATGTAGTGCTCATGTGGAGTTGTCTCACCCTCTCTAGTGCATGTTGTCTCAACATCTGTCTCCGTGTTGGCTGTGGATGTATGTGGATTGATGGAGGGATGGGTGGGTGGATGCAGGTCAATATGGATATGCAGATGAACAGCATTCAGAACCACTGAGGAGACACAAGCCAGTGCAGTCCTAGTGCTGGTCCCAACCCCAGATAGATGGGGAGGGCTCCTTCAGCGAGAGCGTCTGGCTTAAAACTTTTTAACACATTAAATATGCAGACTACAAAAAGGGTCGGTGGAGGCGCTGGATACCAATGACCACCGTCGGTACTGTTAGCCAGCAGGGTGCTGGTAGAAACTAGGCTACTGTTGGGTGAAGGAGAGGATGAGGGGTCGGAGGGTGGAGGTGAGGGTCCGACCTCTGAATGTTGGCACTGTGGCTGGTGAAGGCAAAGAGCTGCTGATATGATGGAGACAAGGAAGGTAGACATAGTGTGTGTGACAGAGACCAGGTGGAAAGGGAGTCGGGTCAGGACCATCAGAGGTGGTTCAGACTCTTCTACCACGGTGCAGATAGGAGGAGACATAGGGTAGGATAATCCTGAAGGAGTATGTAAGGAGTGTGCTGGAGAAGAGAGTGACAGATGAGTAGGAAGCTAGAAATGGAAGGTGCGGTGATGAATGTTATCAGTACAAATGTCCTACAAGTTGGATGTGAGACGGAAGAGGATGAAGAACTCTGGAGTCAGATGGATGAAGTGGTAGAGAGTGTGCCTGAGGAGGAGAGAGTGGTGAGGCCTGGCCTCTTGGCTGATCACAGAAAACTTGGCTGAGATGGGAATGAGTGGCAATGAAGCACAAAGTCAACCCATGGTGGTGAAATGCTGTGGTCCTTATTTTAGACCCAAGGATACATTTTCATGTTTTTTAAATGTATACAGCCCAAAGTAGCAGCAGTCATACATATATCTACGCATCTATGTATTCATCTTCTACGCCTGACTTAATCCAATTCAAGGTTGCTTTGGACCATATTCTAATCCCGCATGAATCGAGGGCCAGTCAGAGAGACACCTTAAAATCAGGATACCAGTCCATCACAAATATGTACATATTAGTTTGTGAATAATGTATAAGGAGAGATTCATTTTTACATGTCAAGATTAGTCCCCACATCATTGGTCAGAAACGGACCTAGATGGAGCTTGAATGACATATGCAAAAGTATCGTGTACTCCGCAATAAGATGCTTTGGAGGCGGTGGGGGCAGCATAGCTCAGTGGGTAGAGCGGTCGTCTGGCAATCAGAAGGTTGCAGGTTCGATCCCCGGTCCTGCATACAGCATGTGGAGGTGTCCTTGAGCAAGACACTTAACCCCTAACTGCTCCCTGAGCACCACATGTTGGCAGCTCACTGCTCCTATACAATAGGATGGGTTAAAAATGCAGAGAAATCCACATTTCCCCTTGTGGGACTGATAAGGGAATCCTTTCCTTTCCTTTCCTTTCCTTTCAAATACTCAGAGTGGGGCTTTCCCAGCCTATGAAGACACTGGCAGACCAGTTAGAAGTCTTGTGATGATATGTTGGGCTTTTCACCCGAGACCACTGATTTCCCCGTGGAAAGGTGAATGGTGTGTGCACGCTAGAGGAGCGGGGTCTGATCTCTTGTTAGGTGGCCTTTTTATTTTCTTAACACTGGCCATCAAGATATCCCCGTGACATCGAGCAGGTTTCCTCAGACAAGGGCACTCTCTAAAGATAGCATCTTTAGCTGGTCCCGGTACAAGCCTGGCTTTGTCCAGGGTCAATTTGACACATCCTCAAATCCACCGTACAGCCATGCTGAAAATCCCCAGTCTAAAGAACGGCCATTTGAAGAGGTGAACGCATGTTCTACTGCTGCCGGGCTAACTGGCCTTGCTTTAACCTGACATCTAGAATCAAATCTTGTTCCTCCTTTGAACTTTAGTGACAGGCTGGATTCCCTCAGGTCAAAGGTTAACCAACCAGCTTCCCATGCCTATGCTACCATTTCAGATGAATAAATAAATGGATTCCCTCATCAGTCCCACGAGGGGAAATGTGGATTTCTCTGCATTTTAACCCATCCTATTGTATAAGTGCAGTGAGTTGCCACCGTATGGCATTCAGGGAGCAGTTAGGGGTTCAGTGTCTTGCTCAAGGACACCTTGACATGCTGTATGCAGGACCGGGGATCAAACCTGTGACCTTCTGATTGCCAGACGACCACTCTTAGCCAAGCTGCCTCTATTGCAATCCAATGTTGAACAGATTTCAGACTGTGTGCATGAACAGAAACCCTGAATACCAACAGGTACAGGTACAAACCTAATTTCAAGAGCAGGATTAATCATCCCACTGGCCACTACGAAGCATCGTCCACGGCTGAGCCATGTTTTCCTACTGCTGTTTTATGGATGGAAGTGAATCTGCAGAGCAGCCTTTCACCTTGATTCTTGTTCTGTCATGACAACTGTGATGGTTTAACACATTTGAAGTCGTTTAATAAGGGGCTTTGGAATTATGACAGCCTGATCTCTTTCATTTCATATCAGATTGGATGCATTTGTTTGAGGGTCCACCAAAAAGGCTACACATCCACAGACTGACAGGCAAAAAGTTGTCATTAGGGGGAGTTTCACCATTGAGTTTTGCATATTAAAAACTTTTTTTTCTCCATATTTCCTGGTCAATCTACGTAGGTGCAGTGGAAAAGTCTCATAATGGCAGGAAGAAAAACTTGACAGACATCATACGGACAGCAGACCCTGTTTGGCTGTGGAAAAGCTCTTCAGGCGCATTACAACCACAACCCAGATCATCAGCTAGCTTGGCTGCAGCGCCCTCCTGCAGCAGATGACCCAGAACCTGACCCAGAACCCAGAACCTCCAGGCCTGCCTCTGAGCCAGGCACGCCCACCACACTGTATGTAAGCATTTATTCTCTTGACGGGCTTTGCAGTGGCCTAATAGTTCATTGATCACCTGTAAAGAGTATCTGGTAGAACGTGCTGGTCGTACCTGGGACTGCTATGTGTTTCAAGTGGGCCATGAGGCGTGGGGTCAACATTAGGTAGCACTGAGGGCCAGGGCTTGCTTTAGCGGCCAATGTCAGCAAACATGGTCACTGAACATTAGTGCCCTGGGCCTTTCTCATTAGGAAGGAGGGGTTGTGATGTTACACCACAACTTTGATGTCTGCGGGGTGTCTTAACGCGCCAGAGTCCCTCAGCTGGTCAAACATAGCCTAGAGTTCCATGAGTTCCCCCACATGTAGAGAAGAAGGCTCTTTCTGCTGTCGGGGCTCGACAGGGCCCATGCTGACCAAGTCACGTCGATTTCATGTGCATAGCCCATTATCACAAATTACACTTTTGGCTCAGTGGGCTTCACAGTTAGACAACATGCTGTCTGTCCTTGGACCTTGCGTTGGATAGGGCCTTGACGGAGGCCTTGACAGGCCCAGCAGCACCACTGTAGTCTCTGATGCTAGGGTCAAAGTGCAGATCATGCTCCTTGAGAAGCCACCAAAACGGAGCAGCAGTCTCCTGTGGGAGGAAGTTGTCAAGACCAATCTGCACAGCTGAAGAAAGGCCAGTCTGGTTTGGCTTTGGCCTACTGGGCATGGTACTGGTGCTGGATTGACTGTAAGCTGTTGGGCTCCAAGACAGGAGTGGCCCGGAAGAAGTGCTCGTGACACTTTAGAGTTTGGGCTCAACTGACAGATTGGAGATGTGAATTCAACCTCCTACACCTGAGGTGGTGTTTGGCAGAGGCCCGTAGGGGGTGCTTGGGCATTTTACATGTCACAGTTAGTCCACATGTTAGAGTAAAAAACGACAACATTGTTTTAAACAAACCAGCTCGATTCATACGGAGATCATAGCACATTATGATGGCGATCGTATGGAGATTAAATCTCCATCATAACACATGGAGATATAATACTTACTTGCTTTCACAAACCAGAATGAACAACTGTTGTTAGTGGGGGAATGGTTCTGATTTGCACTCACATGCTTCCCCTGAGGAGAACCTTAGCTTTTACAAGGCTTTTGTGCTTTTGTGGACTACTAAACAACGTGAGCTGTGATGGATTTTCTCTCTCAAACACTGCACAACATGTGCAAACTTCTCACAATCATAAGCACTAGTTGTTAGTAACAAATGAATAATAGGCATACCCCTACGAGGAGACATCTCCAACAATATTACTGCAATCAGCAAACAGCAATGCCATTGGCTGGAAAAGATGCATGCACAGACGGGCTGAAACTCCAGTCCACGTTTCTTCTCCTAACGAATAAACACGAAGCTGAAAGCTTTTCGAGATGCCCCCATCTCCATTCATTCTGCTGAACTGGTTCTGTGTGTGGCAGGCAGTTCTGGGTTTATTGATGAGGATGAGAGGGATCTGATTCATGTGGAGCCAAGTCTAGCCTGGACTCCCATGTTTTGTATTTTGTGTTTTTTTTTGGTTTTTTCATGATGAACCGACCATTCAGTGTTGAGCTCAGTCAAGGCTGGCCCTGATCTGATTGGTTAAATCTCAGACTCTTCTTACTTTAAGGGAAAGCAGGCATGGCCGGCCTCCTGTGAGGGATGCTAGCATCTGCAGGGGATGCCGCAGGGCAGTGTTTTACTCACTACACCAACTAAATAAGAAAAACAAGGACAATGGCAAAACTCAATCAAGACTCAGCCCTAGGAATGGTCCATTTTGATCTCTTTGTGATGATATATGTATGGGGAGGCCAGGCTTCCTCTGGCCTCCGAGAGAATCCACCTCTGCAAGGTTAGCTTCCAAGTGGGCAGACAAAAGTATTTATATCCCATTTGAAATGTTCTGCAATCTGATCTGCAGCTGGTTCAGTATTTGGAGCTGAATCATGACTCATTCAGGTGTCTCCTCATGGGGGTAAGGGACATTCTTTATCTACTATACCAGGATGGAAGCCATTCTGAGAGATGTGGTACGCCTGTCTGCTGCCATCGGGTAATGAGAGGATTACGTGCCTTTAGGCTTGTTTTGGTGGGGTTGTCTTCAATACAAATATAGTGGGTTTTTACTCCTCTGACCCCAAATTATTTGATTTTTCAAATGATGCCATCACCCCTACCTGTACATGTTTCAGGCCTTTACGTCACTCCTTAAACTGAACTGGAATGTGGGTAAAGTTAAGAGGGAAAGATAAGTGACTGATGTCATGTGTGGGTCAGAGGTCCATTCATGTGTTGGATGATTCTTTTAGTCCCAGACAGACAGACAGATAGATTGTTAGCATGTACGTTACATGTTTTCAGGGATAAGTTTGGCGAAGCAAAGTTACCCTGTGCCTCTTTAGAGCGCTGGCTGTCCAGGTTGGATTGAGTCTCCACGCACTGAGTGCATACGAATGGGGCTCAATGGGATACTCAGACATCGTCTGGTAGATCCACTATAAGCAGCTCCCCAGGCCAGACAGTTTTTGAGTAGGTAGGGGGCACGAAGTGTAAATGGTCGCCATGCTGGACTCAGCTGGTCGGAGGTAGTACCATGACCAAGGATCACCTCATTCCTAGCAAGAGAAAACCTGGTGTTATTTATCTCCATGAAAGGTGTTCCTGCAAGGACTTCAGCATCAAGAGTCACCTCAGCGAGGCCATTGAACTGTAACACTGCTGCCCTGTGTGAAGAAGAGAGCTGTGTCTCACCAACCACCTGCAGCTATGAGGACCCATCAGCGTGGTGGACAGACTTCCTGCTGGACAGGATCTGGGACACGAGGCATGGTGCTGTAGAATGACATATATTACCCTTCACACCACTGCCGACTACAATCCAGACAACCAGATGACCGTGGAGCACATCAACGTATGGAGACGGAGGAGTCTGAGCACAGCAGGCTCCGGCAGCAGGAGCAGCTATGTGAGTCATGAACAGGCGTGCTGCCCTCTACTCACATCTTCAGGGAGTCCCACTATTTGCCACACTCTAACGGTGGAACATCAGTCGTTGCCACTCACTCAGAGATGGCGAGGCTCTTTATGACCCACTCACTCGCTTCCTCTTGGCAGGGCCTTGAGTCTGGAGGACGTGTAGAATCCAGATTTAGAGCCTTGCAGGATAGGCTGGTTCTGTCATGATGGTTGTGCAGAAGACTTTTGCATCATCTGACAGGATCCTCCTCTAGGAGGGAGCCCATACTATTGCTGGTCAGATAAGTACTTGGTGAATCTAAAGAGGCCAGGGTGGACGAGCCTTAACCATGTTAGGACTACCATGTCTTGGGAGAGAGATCGAGACACTTTATTGAGACTGTACAATACATACAACAGAATTATGCTTGAAGAGAGCTCTTCATCTTCTGTCGTCATGTCACCATGGTGGCGGAGGCCATTAGGGCACAACAGTGAGTCCTCCACAATATCCATCAGGCTTCAGTAAAGGTCCTCTAGCTACTCATCACCCTCAAGATGAACATCTGACAAATCAGGGAAGTGAGTATCGTGACTTGAAGGCCAGAGTGGTGCCATCTCTGTCTCCCATATGAACTCCAGAGATGGGGGATTTGTCCCCCTGGATACTCTGTGAAATAATTGGGCAGTAATTGACAATCTTCCCAAACATCAGGTCAAATGAGTTAACGTCCTGCCCTCCAGAGTCACATCCAGCAGCAGGAGCGTTGTCTCCATCCTGTACTCCTCTCAGCAGATGGGCTTTAGTTGAGGTTGCCACGCAACTCCCTCGGCTAGAGCTGGAGCCATGGCGATGTGCATAGCAGAGCCTGCCTCCAGTCCACGGCACTATGTGCTCGATGGGCATGTCCTATGAGCTCTGCCGAAACTGTTGAACATTAAAAGTAGTTTTTTTTTATCCTTTTTACACTCAGACTCTGTTAAGCCACCAGTCCAAACATAACACACACATATATATGGGTGTACATGGCACTGAGTCATTCCACAGTTCAGGCTATTAGTCTTACAGAGAGACGTCAGCCTCAGTCTCCACAACGTGGAGTATGGATAGTCAGGCCTGCACACACACCTTCTACACATTCTTCTGAAAGATGAAGAATGCCCTCTTCTTTAGTCCCGTCTCCCCCTGTGTGCTAGAAAAGTAAAGTCCAGTGGCAGCTTTGTGTTATGTCACACAGAGGATTTTAATTGGTGACTTGAGCCAAACATCTTCCCTTCAGAGGTCCCACTTCTAAGATCCAATCACAATGAAGACTTGTACTTCATCTTGAAGATGCACACCTTTAGTCTGCAGTATCACATGGTGGCACGTACCGCCGACCCCTCTCAGTCTCAAAGCAGCACGTGTCTGGATTATTCAAATACCGTGGAAGCCATTTCCTATTCTGAGGGGCTCGCTCGCTGAGATCTTGAAGAAACTGTTGGATTGGTCGTGGAAAGTGTGTAACTGGCTGACAGGTGTGTTTGTACCACCTGTTTGTACAGGACAATCGGCAGATATTGAAAGTAGTATGGCAGCCTTCCAGTTGCATGAAGAATAGTCATATCGTGCTGGCATCTGGTGTGGGAGGCTCTGTGCTTTTAACATGTGCGTGGTTATTTATGATGCTAAAGATGAAATAAGATATTCCTTGGTTAGTCCCACGAGGGGACATTTGCAGAGTTAGAGCAGCACTGTGTAAAGCAGGATGGGGGAGGGGGGGGGTTGCCTACAGATAATTTACCGCACACTGAAATGAAAGACTGCATGGTATCAAGTCCAGGTGGTAGTCTTGGTGTGTATGTGGTCTATTGGCACAACAGTGCTGGTTACAGAGTCTGAGCGCTGTAGGAAGGAAAGACCTGTGATGAAGCTCCTTCACACACTTTGGAGGTAGCAGCCTGTTGCTGAAGGAGCTCTCCACTGCATGAGGGAGTCCTGCATGGGGTGGGATCCATTGTTTATCATGGATGACAGCTTAGCATCCTCCTCCTTTCTCCCACCACCTCCACAGCCATTATGACGTTCTTCTATGATATACTTGAGCTGCCAGACCATTTCCTGGAAGGAATGTTCCTTGATCTGGTCCTGCAGGAAGGTAATGGACCTCTCCTGACCATGGCCACAGGGTCTCACCAGTGGCCTGTCCAGACTTTTTTAACTGGGGTTTTCATACTGGGACACTGGGACACAACAGAATAGCATTAATCTACTATGTTTGTCTCTACCACTCACTACTACTTATATTTGGGAGCATGTTGCACTGGATGGACCCTCCTGGAAGAAATCCGTGCAGGGAGGAGCTGCACGTCTTGAAATGTAATGCAGAGAAAAGGGACAGAACTGCAAGCAGAGAGAGAAAACGGCTCAACCAGCAGCACTTCCCCTGTCCACACTGCACCACAGGATCAGGGTGGATCACAGTCGGCCTCTACAGCCGTCTGAAGACCCATAAGCAAACAACCCAACGGGAAGGACAGTCATATTGGCGTCTTGTGATAGCAGGTCGGTTTCTGTCTCAATGAATTTACCAAGCACTGTTCTGCCAATGAGATTATAGAGTATAGATGATGGACTATTGCAAACTGTCCTCTTCTCTCACACGTCTTTTCTGAGTGTCTTCTTTCTCTCCGGCTGTGGAAGTCAATGGTAAATGGATTTATTCTCACAAAGTACTTTTCTAGTCCAGTGACCACTCAAAGCACATCACATCGTATGCTTTGCATTTACTGACCATGGAGCATTAAGGCTGGATGCCCTTTCCCTGACACGGGGGGATGGAAGTCACTATGCCCAAGTTGAAGACACATATTTTACACCTGAAATAAGTCCATTCATCATTTTTACCATTGACCCTGGTGGTCCTGTGGCTGAGATGTTCTGGTGGCATCTGGCCTCTACTTGGCTTCCTCCTCATCATATTCTTCATCTATCTTGTAATTCCACTGTAAATCTCTTATCCTCTTTTATTATTGTATTCTGCATATTGAGTACATACAGGATGGTTTGGCCATCTCTCCATCTCGGGGGAAAAAGATCCCTCTGTTGCTCTGCCTGAGGTTTCTCACTTTCCTCCCTCTTAGAGGAGGCTTTTGCTTATGGGGTTTTGTTTTGTATGGTTAGCCTCTTTTTTGGGGGGATGTTAATGATCCCATGTAAGGATCTAAAGACACGTATTGCTATAAATGCTCCCTGAAGCTATTGGGTGGAAATGGGCTCTATACATGAAACTGACTCCACATGTCTCTTGCTGCACCATGAGTTTGAGCTCTTTTTAATTTCTCCTGTTCCTCGTTATCCTCTGCTTTGTTCTGCTGTGTTAGCTTTGCTACCCTCTTGCAGGGTTTTTATGTCCATAAGGCTCAACAGTTCCGACGTGCCTTCATCTTCCAGTTTATTCAGTTTATATTATGTTCATTATGGTGGAAGATATGTGAAACAAGAGCTTTACGACTTTTGCCAGCTCTGTTTTTTTTTAATCTATTTGTTCCTGGAATGTCTAGAAAGAAACCAGTCTGTGTGCAAGATGAAAAAAGAATTCCTTTGATTTCCAACTGAAAATACTCAACCTCTGAGTCCATCTTGGCAGGTGAGTGACAGGCAGAGCTGTGGAATTAGCCTGTTACGGGACACTCTGCTTCTCCCTAGTGGACATTGCAGTTCAGGATGCAAGCTTTCCTTGGCTAGGCTGTCACTCAGACCGTGGCTGCCCTCCCTGACACCAGGGTTTCTCTCATAGGATGAGTGATGTGAGGGGTCGTCATTGGCGTGTATATTACAGAGTTTCAGAACTTCACATCATGACAAATAGAAAAACACAGCAAATCAAATACTCAATGGCATGTAGGACATCACAACAACACATAGGGAATCACAATGGCCCTTATTAAAACACAGTCACAAATCAGAAACCAATAATAATTCAGAAAACACAACGACAAACTGTGAAATATGACAGAAAGTAACAAAATAACGACACATTTTAAATCAAATTAACTAAAAGAAAATAATGAAGCAAGGAGCAGCTCAAAACCTTTCAGCTGCCCCCTGCTGGAGCTTTCTGGTATCTACAACTCACATGAGTCCTGCTGGTGCAAGGATGGCCTTGTCAGCACAGGGAAACATGGACGTGACTCTACTCAAACTGTTCCAACTGACAAGAAAATCTTTGATCATAAGATGAAACATGAAATGAAAATGCTCAGATATCAGCATATGCAAAATACATTCAAAATACATTTACATGCATAACAGGTTTTTATAAGTTCAACCTGTTTGTTGGAGTACAGTGAAACACTTGTCCTCTGGGCCTCGCTGGCTCAACACAAGGGACACAAGACACCTTTAAAAACAACCGCCCACAGTGTAGACCTGCACAGACGATGCACACAATGACCCCACACGTGATCTGCAGGATGAACATGACAGCCCTGCAGTGTGAGGGGCATCTGGGTGCAGCGGCTGCTCAGCATCCAGACCAGAACATGAGTCTGGTCTCCTTAATGATGCTTTGGGCTTTCCCCTGAGCAGTCAGGCTGCCCGTCCACACTCTGACACGGCCTGTGGAGACCTGCTCTGTGGTGCCGTAACGAGGGTTCATGGTTCCCCAGACACCCCGGGAAATAACTTGAGACGCCAATGTGACCATCACATTTCCGTTTCATTGATCTGTTGTCTTGCTTTTCTCTGAGCCATGACACGACACAGTGTCCACCGCTCCCACCAGTCAGGCTGTGATTCAGACTCTTGACTTGACCTTTGAGCAGGCGGAGACCTGGAATCAGGGCTGTTCCTGGACAGCCTGTCAGCAGGCCATGACGGCCACAGCCCTCCAGTCTCTGCAGCTCTCTGCTCCACATGCCTCGGAACTCTTCGTCCTCATGATCACTTTGTGTCATAGGCCAACATTTGCTTGGGACTACTCATGATTGTGTTTTTAAAGTGTTGAATTTGGCAGTAATTATGTTCACGGGGCTCCAGGCGGGGTGCAGTGTTATCGTATAGGCTCCTATAGTCCCCGGGGTAGGACGCTGCTGTGATGAGGCTCTTCTGAAGGCCTTGGGAGAGACAATGTGTGCAGCTTCTCCTCCTCCCTGAGTCCGTTTTAGACTAACGTTGGCAGTTAGACATCATTCAGAGATGATTTCCTTTTGTCTGTTGTTCAAAGGAATGTTGTACCGTCACCATCAACCGCCTGTCCCAAGTCCCGTCTCATAGTGGCTGCAGCCTCTCCCAGTGCTCTCTGGGCAGACGGTGGAGAAACACCCTGGACAGCTCAGCGGTCCATCCCAGGGTAGACGTGGGGGTTTCAGGCTGAAGGCCCTGCCTGATGCCCTGCAGTGGGCTTGAACCCACAACCTCCAGCTTATTGGTTCCCTCAGTGCAGGCTCGGGCCCTGAGCTACCACGCCCCCTACATGTGCATGTGTGTGTCACGCTCTTGTTTGTTCCACGTCAACGGAGTGTGGACACTAGCAGAGGGACCTGGACAGGGTGGTGCAGAATGCACGGATCCTTTAGCAGAGGGGAAACTTACAGGGTCCTCCCTTTACCGGGTGGAGCGTGACGGGAATCAACACGACTGCTGACAGAGAGCCTCAAAGAGGCCTCTGATACCTGATTTATACCCGAGTCCCAAGGGTCGGTAAGAAGTGATGCAGTGCAACTGGAAGTCAAAGCAACGAGGTGGCTCCCTTTCACGGACTGTGGAATCCAGTGATCCTCATCCAGACGTATCACACAGTAGAGGACATGCACAGTGTTGTGTCACTTTAACAAAACGGCTCTCCTCAGTCTACAAACTGACGTGTAATCCCACTGAGAAGCATTTGCCACGAATGGCCCCACAGGAGAAAGAGAACACATCTCAAGCGAGGCTCTCGTCCATGTTGTAAGCTTTAGAAGAGGGTTTGAGGCTGTCTGTCTGTTAGATTAGCCAACCAGAGAGGGCCTGTGGCTGTTTCAAACCAGCCTCCTTGTGACTGGCTGTTCATCAGCTCTCTCTGACTGCTCATCCTGCGTGATGGAGAATAAGCTAGTATTAATTGAGTCATGGATAACGGCACTTCATTTTCTGCTGCTGGAATACAACAAAGCCTCCGTCACGCCGTCCCCATAAATCATCCCTGACGGGTTTAAAACAAATATATTAGAGGGGCGCAGCGCTCAGGGGTGTGGACTTTGCTTAATCTTGGTGTCAGTAAATCCACATTTGGCATCAGATCATCAGCTAATGCTCCTCTATCAGTGCTCGTGATAATGTTGATCAACTGTGACGTTGATTCCATGCTGTGGACGGCAGCCCCCGCCACATGTGGGGGGGACCGCTGCTGTCAGGGTGTGTGTGTGTGTGTGTGTGTGTGTGTGTGTGTGCACGTTCATGTACATTATGTGGTCTGTGAAGTGGAAAATCAGCTCTGAGGCCAAAGTGGCTGTCTGAATACAAAAAGCAGGACATCAGTGAGCGTCCCTTTGTCCCTCGACACGGAGACAGATTTCTTCTCTTCTAGAATAAAAGTCTGGGTTTTGAACCAAGAGCAAATCAATGGGTCTGCTCAGCCGCCCTCGAGACACTGGGCTTTTGTCCTGGCGAGGAAGACGAGGTCAAATGTAAATCTCCGTAGTGTTTTATAAGCTTATAGATATTTCCAAAAGAGCCCATCTGTGGTCCTGCTGAGCTGATGTCTAATCTGACTTGACCTGCATCAGTGTTCTCTGGATGTTCCATTCAGAATGAAGGCATGCCAGCAGGGAGTAGCTGTGATGTACAGGGTGGCAGCCTCCCGCTGGGGCAGGCTGGGGCAGGCTGGGGCAGGCTGCCACCCTGTACAGAGAAAAGAGTCACGTTGGAGTCCTCGTCAGAGAGCAGCTCAGTCTGAACGCTCCCTCCTCACTTCACATATGAACAAAACCAAGTTCAACTGACTCCTCTAGAAAACCAGAATAGCCAACAGGGAGAAATGACTTCTAGATGAGCTCAACTGGTTCAGGGCTGTTCTGTCATGTTGGAGGATTTATTGAATGATTCATATTTATTTGGGGGGGTTTATTGCCTCACAACACAGCCCGGTGGAATCCGTTCTCTGCAACTTTCCCATCCTATCGTCCAGGAGCAGTGAGCCGCCACCGTGTGGCGCTATGGGAGCAGTCAGGGGTTCAGTGTCTTGCTCGAGGACACCTGAGCAGGACCGGGGACCAGTCCTGCACCAGATGACGGTCCTGGGTTTGAACCCCAGGCCATTCCAGGTCCTCTCTGTGTGGAGTGTTCATGCCCCCCCCCCTCCACCATCACAAGACATGCATGTCAGGGTTCCTACTCCTGTCTGTGGCTGGAGCTGGTCCCCGGGTGCTGCAGCTGCTCACTGCTCCTGCACAGTGGGAGGGGCTAGATGCTGAGGAACCATGTCATGGTATGTATGCACAGTGACACATGGATAAAGCTTCTTCTCCTCTGTCGTGTCTGTGGCTGGGTTCACTGGACCTCAGCGTTGGCTGGTGGTGCTGTAGAGGCTGTAGTTACCGTCCTCATACACACCTGGTGTGCTGTTTAACTGGTCAGCCACACCATCTTAGCTTCCCTGCTGGTGGCTTTTTTCACCTGCATCCAGCTGCTCTGCTGCTGGGTTGTGATCAAGGCTCTGTGCTCCTTCAGAAACCCTTTACCTGATGACAGACGGAGACATCGAAAGGAAAAAAACGACCGTTGAGCTTCCCTTACCCAAACTGGTGGACATCACTGGTCTGCCTTACCTGTGAATGCAGACACTAGACAAGCAAACTTCATTCATAGACTATGTTAATATTGATTGATGATAGACTTCGTTAAACACAAGCACACTCCAAATTCCTATTCTAACCAAATCTAAGATGGCCAACACGTTGCCGGCCAGGGAGTTAAGACATCTGGACACCATCTTCAATTTCCTAACAGTTCAGCAAGTGAAAATGGGATGTGAAGTTCAAGTTATTTATTCACTTCTCTATTTATTGTTATAGACCCTTCCTACCTTTTGTAGTGTGAGGTTTCTGTGGAAATGCCCCGAGTCCTTTGGCCAAAGCAACAATCAAGATGAGCAGACTCACAAAGGGTCCTGAATCAGGACCACACCAAGAGTTTTGGTGGTTAAATCCAATAAAGACCAAGGCTGAAAGTGAGTCAAAGTCACACTCGAGTTTGAGACTAATAATACTTCCTGCATTCCTTCACAGAAGCAGGACAATTGCAAGTCCTCCACTTTACAATGAAGATAAGATAAATGAGGAATTCTTTGTGGGAGGTCCTTTTACGTGTCACCATCAGTCCCCATGTTGTGGGGGTGGAGGGATCAGGGTTGGATGTTTTTCCTGACACCCCAGAGTGGGTTTGAACCTGCAGCCTCTGGCTCACCAGTTCCCTGTGCATGTGCTCTACCATGAGCTACCACAGAATCTGTAGCAAAGAACGATGCTGGCAGTGTCGATGGAAGTGTTCGGCCTTAAAAAAGAAGCATTTTGTGGAAATTATTAATTTTGAAGTAATTAAATTGTGAAAATGTGTCCTTTGCAGCAGCTTTAATGTATAAATGTGAGTATTAAAGTGTTTCAAAATGAGATTTTGCTGAGTTGCCTTGAGTCTCACAGTAAGTGGTTGCCATGGTAACTGGGCACTTTCAGGCAGCAATGATTTGTGCATATGCCAAAGCTATATAGAAAAAAAAGATTTTTTTAATTGCGAACAATTGTTCTTGATAAAAATGAATAATTTATATTCATAAATAATTCATCCGATAGCTTGAATATAGAAATAAAAAGTGGATCTGTACACAGAGGCCATCTGTCTTCTTTGTCTCTGATCCATGGCAGCTTTCACCAGTATGAGAGCACAGAGAGCAGACTTGTCTTTACTTTTACTCTGAATAGGCTTCAGAGTAAAAGTCTCCTCTTACCACCACCCCCGCACTAGTGCATCATCGATCGACGGCCTTTAAGAGGGCTCTGGCTGGAGCACTGACCCACTCTGGAGTAAGCAATCAGCAGCCAATTGGATGATTAGATGGCATCCTGAGAATATCATTTTCACAAGAGTGAAAGGCAAAGTAAAGGTCAGTTCACACATTCTGTCTCAGACACTTGAGCAGGGAGACACCACCATCACAAACAAGCACACATTTCTGTCACCAGGACAAAAGTTATAATGTTCACATTAGAAATGTTCATGTAAATATTTCAATTCTGAAATGAATGTGTATAAAATGACTTGACCTACTGTCTTGTGTATTCTGCAGCATCTAAAATGAGTGAGCTGACTGATCTGGCTTGTGTTGGACTTCACAGGTGAGTTGGTTTACAACTCAAACAGGGTGCTGAACACATCCACACACATCCAGAAGTCTTACAAGTACCAGAGCAACAATCAAACTTGAAGGCAAGAATAAGACAAATGATCCATCCACCATACTGACTGCTCCCAGAAATCCTAATTGGGCTTTAATTGAGAAGTATTTGATGGAAATTGTCTGTGTTAGATTGAAAAGTTGGCAAGTTAAAGGTCATTACAAATCCTTTAAGTCATTAGTACAGTGTGTGGATCTTTTGTCTGCTTCTCAGTTTACCACACATGTGATGTCTGCTGTGAGGAGGTTGATGGAGGAACATGGAGGAGGACAGAAGGAGTCACATGGTGTCTTTGTGGATGTAGAGACAGCAGATGACAGGTGCTGTATGAGGAGGTCAGGAGGGGCAGAGAAGTGTGTCAGGGTGGTGCAGGGTATGTATGAGGGCAGTAGTGGTGAAGGATGTGGTAGGCAGATTCAGTCTATGAAACTTCTCAAGAGGTCTCAACAGAAAACTACACCTTCCTGGGCACCCCCCCCACTATATCAACTCATAACAGACCTAGCTAAACTACAGCCTACATATCTGTCTATCCAGCCCACAGCTGATGCTACATCAGTCCACCTACTGGGGTCTGGAGCCACTGAACAACACAACTGTCCGAGCAGTCCAACACTCTTAACGGTCTTAAGTACCACGTAGACCTGCAATTATACAAATTAGTCCTACGTAGTCCTGGGAGACTTCAATGCACATGTGGGTAATGATGGAGACACCTGGAGGAGTGTGAATGGGAAGAACGGCCTCCATGATCTGAACCCGATGCTTTGTTGTTGGACTTCTGTGCTAGTCATGGATTGTCCATAACAAACACTATGTTGGAACATAAGGATGCTCATAAGTGTACATGGTACCAGAGCAGCTTGGGTCAAAGGTCAATGATAGATTTTGTAATTGTATCATGTGATTTAGTGCCACTTATTTTGGACCCTCGGGTGAAGAGAGGAGCAGAGCTGTCAACTGACCACCATCTAGTGGTGAGTTGGGTTAGGTGGAGAGGGAAGCCTCAGGACAGACCTGGTAAACCCAAACGTGTAGTGTGGGTGAACTGGGAACACTGGGAGGAGGACTCTGTCAAGAAGACCTTCAACTCCCACCTACAGCAGAGCTTTTCTGGCATCCCTGTAGAGGTTGGGGACATTGAACCAGAGTGGGCTATGTTCAAAGCTTCCATTACTGGAGCTGCAACTGTGAGCTGTGGTCTCAAGGTCATAGGTCGCTCAAGGGGTGGTAACCCACCAACACCCTGGTGGACACCAGCAGTTAGGGAAGCTGTCCGACTGAAGAAGAAGGCCTTCCAGGATAAGTTATCCCGGGAGACTCCAGAGACAGTTGCAAGGTACAAACAGGCCTGAAGGACGGCAGCCTC
>OMLC01081682.1:0-18687 GCA_900302585.1 Regalecus glesne
GGCCGTGGGGCGCTGGAGGAGGTCCAGGCCATCCCTGGGAACAAGGAGTGCTGTGACTGTGGAGAGGCCGGTCCGGACTGGGCCTCCATCAACCTGGGAATCACACTCTGCATAGTCTGCTCGGGCATACACAGGTATCCCCAACACACACACACACACATTAACATTTATATACACACACCCCTGTACACAAATGAACAAATTAATTATATTAGTGTTGAACTTTAGACATGGATGCCTCTCTCTCCTGCAGGAGCCTGGGTGTTCATTTCTCCAAAGTACGTTCCCTCACTCTTGACTCCTGGGAACCAGAGCTCATTAAGGTAATTAAACCCAATCACATCAATTTTATCCTATCTATCTATCCACCCATCCATCCTTCCATTCATCAACACTCAACTATAGAAACCAAATATCACCCTCCTTGCTTCTACAAAGCACAAAGTAACAGCCTTTTTATTCATGATCAGTAAGCGATATTTGACAGTGAGGCCTGATTTTGACTTATTGTAAATGGAATTACATTTGACCCTGACTCCTCTACTCTCCTCAGCTGATGTGTGAGTTAGGAAACACAGCCATCAACAGGATCTACGAGGCGCGTATCGACGAGATCACCATCAAGAAACCAAACCCTTCCAGTCCCAGGTACAATAACATCAAGACTGTTCAGTAAGCTGATTTGTAAATGACATAAGCTATTAGGCATCATGACTATCCACTATGAAGTTATGTTTTTAACTCGAGACTAACTAGACATTAACACATATCATACTATACTATACTACAGGGAACTACATAGAGCTGGGCAACATATTGATTTAATAGGAATTAACTACTGTAGTTTACACTTTAAGATATGAAGCTATTAAAAATCTCAATTTTTCACATCGTTCGAGATTATGAAGCTTTTCAGATATGTGTTATTAAAATGATGTTGAATCAAAAGCATGTACAGTCTTACTCTTTATCACCTCTTGCTGTTCTAATGCTGCCATTGCACATAGATGATGTGGTCATCTACATATACTGGTAACAGATGTGTTCAACTACCTTTTGTTAAGAACACATGCCTTCTGGTTCTGACTCTCAATAATAATCATCTACCTCCAAGTAAAACACACGTTTATTCAGCCATCTTTTTCTGACTTCCTCTTCTCTCCTCCTTGCTGCATTGCAGACAGGAAGTGTCCCAAGTACATGATGCAGATGACTGGTGTCTTAACTTAAGTGTCCTCCGGAAACCTGTGGTGCTGCTGCATGCTTCACTCAGCATGAGCTTTGTCTCATTTTGTTTGTTTGTCATGTGCTGCCGGCTCTCTCTGTGTGTAATAACTGGTTTGTATTTGCCAAAGCACTTGCAGTCACCCAGCTGCAAACCCCTTGTCCCTCTAGTGCCGCTCTGCATTCAGAAATACTGTGGTCTTGCTGCTGGCACTGCCTAGGTTTACATTCCTCTGACTGGTTGTGGCTTTTTCTTTCATGCTTACATTTCTGGACTTAGCTTTAATTTTATCGCTGGCAGTATGTGGCAGCCTATGTTAGAGAAGGCTGTAGTCAAGCTTCTAAACTTCAACCGAACTGAAATGTGTTTTCACATCCAAACATTGTATGGTTGAATACATTCCGGACTGATAATCTGCACCATCTTTTACTATTAATAGTTTCATAAACGTTGTTAAATGAGGACAATAACCAAAGGTTGGCTTGGGGAATAGTCTTATCTCCCAGCTGTGCAAGCAAGTTTTGGAATCAAGCTGAGAGCAAGCATAGATAGAAATGCATTTGAAAACACAGCCCAATATAGAGGTGCTTGTTTTGGTTTTTGGTTTATTCTTGTGCAATATGGCATGAATAAGAAACCCTCTGTTTCTGTGTCCATCTCTAAGAGGGGATAAGGAGTCATGGATCCGGTCAAAGTATGTGGAGAAGAAGTTCATCAAGAAGCTGCCGGACACAGGCCGTAACCCTCCGCTGAGGCGCTCTAGTGCCCGGAGGAACAGGGCTGCGACCCAAGACCGGACCACTCAACGGCCAGGCCTCAAACCCAAACCCACCCGAGCGACTCTGTCCCGGCTCGCAGGTACAGCTGTGCATGGGCCTCATGTACCTTACCTAGACCTCATATTCCAGCTCAAAACCATACATTTGAACCAGATACAATGCGGGGCTGCTGTACAGATTGGGGTTGTTGCCTAGATACCCGTGTTCTCCTGGAGGTGTTTAATAGTGGAAGGGATTCACTCGGGTCATTGTTTGCTGTCTAGTTCTTTGCCCCTGCTGATTTTCAATAAAACCACAGGACACACACACACACGCACACACGCACGCACGCACACAATCCCTAAACTCTGTGATCCAGCAGAAGGGAGCAGGCCCAGGGGCACCACAATGATGAATTGTTTAGTGTGTGTGAAGTGTGTGGTCACATGTTTGCTTGCAAGTGTGTATTCTTGCAGTCAGCAGGATAAACCAGTAATAACACTGCATTGCTAAAGGCATGTCATGTGACCCCCCCCCTCTCTCTCTCTCTCTCTCTCTCTCAGGACTTAGCCCCAGTGATGTTGAAAAGAACAATGATTGTTTTCTTAAAGGTCAGATACACACAAGCATCAAAACTCACAAATATGTGAACAAAACAGCACTTCCCTCACGCAGCTCTGTCATAAGTCAAAGGCTTAAAGCCGCTCGCGGACATTTGTGTTGCCTCTCTAAAACCGTCAGAGTTCAAATGGCAGCAGTTACAGCTTCACTAATGTTCATGTGAGGAGTGATTTTTTTTTGGAAACATCTCTAACAGCTGTTGGCTGTTCTGCTAGCAAACACTTGTTAGCATAATATCTGCAGGCTAATTTGTGTACCTCATAAAACCACATCCGTTCAAGCAAGCTGTCTCCCCCCTTCCTCTGCTGTGATGTAGATGGTGGGGCAGAGGATGAGGAGGATCTCAGCGGACTCCACCCCGGGGCACTGCTGTATCGCTCGGCGGCACTGCAGCAGTTCCCTGTCATGGCCGACGCACTGGCCCATGGTGCCGACGTCAACTGGGTGAACGTCACCGAGGAGTCTAGCACCCCGCTAATACAGGCTGTCTCTGCGGTGAGGGGAGAGAGAGAGAATGTGAGACTAGTGTTTGTGCATGTGTGAATATAAGAATCGCTGAGAAGGTTTATAATAGACTCACTTACAAATACTCTAAAGTCCTTGAGCAAGACATTGGACCACTAACTGGTAATCTCTACAATGGAATGGTGACCTGTCAAGGGTGTTTCCCACCTTTCACCCAATGAGTGTTGGGATAGGCTCCAGCATAACCCTTGACCTGATTTTCAGATAAGTGGTTGATGATAGATGGATGGACTGATACTCTATTTCCTGCCTTTATTGGATAGGTGGTAATGGGGACTTGGGCCTGATGTTATTTACAAAATCCCTATATAAAATCACTATCTAACAATAAATATATTTTTATTCAACCCCCCCACACACATACACACACTATATATAGCGTAACACCTGAATAGGTTTAGAAAATGTTTGCCCTTTACTGTAATGCTGCCTTTAAGACCAGGGAATGACATAATTCAAGTCAAATCATTGTATTACTGCAACCACATACCTATACCACACCTAGCCTCACATCACCATATATATCCACATCATACGTTATACAACTCTAGTTGGGACATGATGATTCAGAAAGCATTGGGCAAAGTGAATGAATAGAATGAAGTAAATCAGATCAATCATTCATAGAATTCTGCTCTAAAGTGACTCAGAAGTCATGCCTGTGACTGTTTAAATGCACTGGCACTCGATGGATTGTGTCCTGCGGCAAACCTCATCCAGTTGGCACCTGTAACTAGGCTACAAGACACCGTATCATTATCGGTGATTAGATGTGGGAATTCAAGAGAAAAGGGATGTGTGTGTGTGACAAACAAACCACGTGGGAACTCATTTGTTTCATGTCCCGTGGCTTTTCCAGAATGCCTTGGCAGCCTGCGAGTTCCTGCTGCAAAACGGCGCCAATGTCAACCAGGCAGACAGCGCCAGGAGGGGACCACTCCACCATGCCACCATCCTGGGTCACACGGGGTGAGTAAACAACCCATGCCATCATGCCTGTTACTGAAAATAACCCACTACCCAATCCAAAACAACGTAAAACATCCACTATCGCCAGTGCCATCAGGCTACTGACTGAGCAAGACACTGACTAGACACCCCTAACTGCTCCTCAAATGCTACATGGCGGCGACTCACTGCTCCTATAGAATAGAATGAGTTAACTGCAGAGAATTGCAACTTTCCCCTTGTGGGAGTGATAAAGGAAAAATGATTTTTCCAACAACAACAACAAATCCAAGTGATGGTTTTAGCTGTGCAATTTTCTCTCTAATGTGATTTCAATTTGTGCCATGTTAAACATGGCACCATTATACTGGATTAGGACCAAAGATGCTTTTCTTGCTACGAGCAGACAATAAAGTGTTCTATTAAGATGGATGTGTGACAAAATGCCTTCAAACTCGGATATCTGCCCATCTTTGAAACACCTGTCAGCCCTCCACAGGCAGATGTTGGTTTGAATTAACTGGGACGAAAATGGGATTACGTCTCTCACACAGTGTTCAGTAATGTAAAACAGGCCTTGATTTAAACCACAGATGTTGTTTTACAAGTCCTGCATGCATTGAAGAGAGAAATCATTTTTCTGTTCATGTCAGTGGTAAAAAAAAACAATTGCAGAAAAGTGCATCAAATTAGAAATTAAATCTACAGCCATCAATCCCTGGAAGATTGGTGGTTCGATCCCTGGCTTCTGCAGAAATTATGTTGTGGTGTCACTGACCCATTCTGACACTGAGACCATAACTGCTGACAGCCCAACCTCTCATGGGTGTTTGTCTGCCTTTCATCCAATAAGCGCTGGAATAGGCTCCAGCAGGACTCTGCAACCCAACTTTGGATAAACAGTTAATGATGGATGGATGGATGGATGGATGGTCAGCTGTCTGAGGATTTACCACAAATTTGTGGCTTTTCCCAAGATTAAGATGTATTTTCTCACCATGTGGTGCCAGGCATGGAACAGGATATGCTGGCACCAGAGTGCAAACCTCGTCTCTACACCACATTTAAAGGTTGCATATCCTACAGAAATCTCAAATAAACTCTCTCTTCCAATGGGGGGTGAAAGCTGGCATGTGGGGTTCCTCCTTGGCTCGCTGCTACATGCTTGGTTCCTTTCCTTGGAGACTTGGGTGTGAATCCAGCCTCACAAAACAATCACTCACAGAAGTCTCATTGCTTTCCCAGGCTAGTGTGTCTGTTCCTGAAGCGAGGAGCAGACTACAACGCCAGAGACAAGGATAACAAAGACCCCATCACTATTGCTGTGGATAATGCCAACGCCGACATCGTCACACTGTAAGTGTCTATTCGGATGACTGACGGATGAAAAATGACCCAGCAAGAATGAGGCTGGAGTAATCCAGTCAATAACAATGAGTAACATCAATCCCGTCTCTCCCTCCTCCTGTCATTCCTGCCAGGCTGCGGATCGCCAAGATGAACAAGGAGATGCGAGAAATGGACGGAGCGTTCGGCCAATCAGGTCACACTGAGGGACCGGGGTCTGGGGGCTCAGGAGGCGGGGTGGGAAGTGGAATGGGTCAAACCAGGAAGGGGCTCCAGGCTTTAAAGAACCATATCAGTGGGTGGGCACTAGGGGGGCAAAGCGTGTAAGAGGACTGTAAGGTTGGCACTGGATTTGACAGGAGACGAGAGGTTATTCAGTTGGACTCCAATGCAGACCTTTTTTTAATTTTCCCAAGGTTAAACGGTATTGGTGTCTAGCCACAGTTTGGTCGTGACAACAGAAAACAAACCACAACCTCTGGACAGTAGTAAAAATGCTGTATTCCCCACGATGAAGGGAAATCATCCTGTCTATGTATAGCACGGCATATTGTTATTCAGTGAAGTGTACAGTCTGAAGACACTGACACAGTCGGATTGAGGTAGAGTTTGGTTAATCCCGTGCAGGGAGAGCATCGGGCCTCTGAAGGAAGATGTCGAGGATGACTGTGGGAATACAGGTTGTCATAGGAACAGAATCAAAGACTCCTCAAGCATTACAAATTAAGAAACGTCTAGAAAGAGACAGACGTGAGCATCACTCCTCCATGTTGCACCTTTGTAGCAGAACAAACAGTCATCCCGCACTTTAAAGCATTTAAAAAAAACCAACATTCTCGCATGTTTGTGCCGACACAGAACGTCCAAAGTGGATGTTTCTGCTGCCAAATGGCGCCTTTCAAACAGAAAAGCGGGGCTGTATGTTTTATATTGACATAAATATTTTATATTGACATATATGTTTTATATATGTCAACTGTTCCTTTTTTTCGCTTGTCTCCTGTGCTTGCTTGCAAATATAGCGAAAAGTTTTGCATCTCACGGTTCACATCTATGTTCAAACTGACACTGGATTGTCAAATTCATTATTGACGTAAGCTAAGCGACGCAGTTTTGGTTCCCCAGGATGGGAGTGTGTTTTTCTCCTTCACTATTCTGTGAATAGTGGCTGGCTGTTTTTAAGTTTGGCCTGTCTTATATTTACACCTGTGTGTGTTTACTGGATTGGCGGTTCAATCCCCAGCCCCTGCAAAAAGTGTGTCAAAGTGTCCTTGAGCAAGGCACTGAACCCCTAGTTGCCCAGGTCCTGTGGTGGATGGTGACTAGTCCAGGGTGTTTCCCTGCCTTTTGCCCAGTGAGTGATGGGATAGGCTCTGGCATGACCCAGCAACCCGACCTTAGATAAGCAGTTGATGATGTTGAAGGGCTTTGTTTCCCTGCAGTCTATGAATGCTTCCATCACTGTGCTCCAGATGACCCATCTGTGTTGTTTCAATATGAGATGACCCCCTTCCCCAATATGGGATTCTGTTCTCCACAAGTCCTTTTTTGAAATTTGTGCCCACGTGCTCTGATGAAGGATGTGGTACTTTTATCTGCTTGGATCAGATACACACTGCTGGTCAGTCTTGACGTGCTGTGCTTTTTCATTGTGTGTGTGTCTGTCTGTCTGTGTGTGTGTCTCCATGTACCACACACTCGTCATGTGCCTTTGCCTTCTGCCTACTGAGTTGTCCGGCCGGCCTGGCCTGCTTGCACAGCGTGCCCCCTGCTGCTGCATCCTCAGAGGTAAAGTCCACCGCCCGCTCTTGTGCATGTGTGATTATCTCGTCCCCATGTGTCTGCTTTCTTGCTCAAAGCTACAATCCTAAAGATGAACAAGCATCCTTTTCCACACGAGCCAAGACGCAGATACCCGAGTTATGAGCTCGAAGCTTACGCGGTGGCTCACCGCTGTGATGTGCATAGCAATAGGCTTTGTGGCGTTTCATGTCTTCCTCAGTGCAGACAAGGCAGCGAATTGTGACGTTCTTGCAGCTGATAACCAGACATAACAGGTGGAAGGCCTGGCTGATGGAGCGACATTGGTATACGGGTCTCTAGGATTTGAAGTGAACAAATAGCAGTACAGTTTTAACAAAAATAGACAATCTTCTGGATTGTAGCTTTAGGGACAACAAATCTGATTTAGCACTGGGAAGGGACTCGGAATACCAGCATGTCAATGACATGCCTCTTCTCCGGAGTCATGTGACCATGTCCTAACCATTTCACAGTCAAAACACAGCTGTGTGACTAATGGCGGACAAAGGACGTGTTCAGACTGCAATGTATATGGACGCTACATCCACCCAGCTGAGATATAAGATGCACTCAATTGGATTAAGCCAATAGAATTAACAAGGCCGTCCAGCATGGAGACTCCTCACAAAGGGTCACTACCCTCAATTAGCGGAAGGAGACATTTGTGCTCTCAGCAACCTGGATTCGAGGAAGTTTCAAACTCTTCTCTTGTCTCTTCTGCAGGTGACGAGACCTATCAGGACATCTTCAGAGACTTTTCACAAATGGCCTCCAACTACCCTGAGAAGCTCAAACGACGTAGTGTCGACCCCAAGACCTAAATTCAAGTCTGAACTGTGCCCCTCACCAGACCCCGTCCCAGCTCTTATAGGCAGCCCTGCGTCAATGACTGCCATGGCTGCACAATTGATTACGTATGCAAAACCTACATCTCAGGACTGTTTACACCACACCTCACACACACATAATCCCCCATGGAAGCCGGCCACTGGTGAGGTCAGGGCTCAGCTGGTGTTGACTTGAGAGGACAGTGGACCCTTTGTGTCAGAATCCACAAGTGAGAACAATTGCAGCCAAGTGGGGAAGCTTCTGGGAGGACTGGTCTTTAAGGGGTTTTAATAATGTCTGACAGAGGGCGGCACCATAAATCCACTGTGATCACTTACTCAAGTCTCCCATTTTCCCTCTTAACCGTTCCTCTGCCGACTCCGTTAGCGAACCGGGGACGGTGTTGTTTTTGATAGAAATATGTTGGATGCAAACTGCTGTCACTTCTGTTTTCTCTCATATGCTGCCATACTTTCTTTATTAATTGTGGTTGTTTTTGCGATGGTTAACTGTGGGGTTGTCTCAGCCATGAGAGGTACTGCTGATAGCTCATGAACAAATAAAAGCGAGAGGCTGAAATATTTTTGTTGACCTCACTGACCGTGAATAACAGGAATGCAGACATTTTTAAATTGGTGTCGGAGCTGTGATTCACGTTGATGGTTTCACCTGGCTGTCCATATTTGTAGCCACCACTAGGTTGCGCCATCACATTTTGTACCAATGTGACTAATCTGTCTGATGACACAAGTTGCATCAAGCCATGCAGTGTACCGTCAGTAGGAATAAAAGGCTCGTGTATGTGTACATAGGGCGGCACAGGGGTCAGTACTGTTGCCTCAAAGCAAGAAGCTCCTGGGTTTGAAGCCCGTCCCAGGTCCTCTCTGTGTGGAGTTTGCATGTTTTCTCCATGTCTGTGTGGGTTTCCTCCGTGTGGTCCAGTTTCCTGCTACCATCAAAAAGACATGCTTGTTAGGATTACGACTCCTGCCTGTGCCCCTGAGCAAGGCAATAAAAAACAAACTGGAGTTGGTCCCTGGGAGCTGTGGCTGCTCACTGCTCCTATACAATAGGATGGGTTAAATGCGGAGAACAAATTTCATTGTACATATACAGAATGACAAATAAATAAAGATTCTTGTAACAATAAAGGTAGAAAAGGATTTATTGAGAAGTTGTATACTAAATATCCCAGTGTCTCAACGGTCAGTTAGAAAAAATAAGAAAGTGAAAAAGGTCCGATAGGCCACATGGTAGAGATCACCTCGATCAAGGAATCAAACCCCCAACCGCTCAGTGACCAGTAGAAAACCAGTCAGCCTGTTGATTGGCTCAGGTAGACTTCTGTTTGGAGAGATAGTAGAAACACACTGGTGTGGGCGATCAAGAGAGAGACTTTGCACTGCCTCACTCTCAGGCACTGGGATTTAAGGCTGACATACTGGATCGCAGACTCCATAAACTGGGATTCTCCCACCATCATCATCACCATCCTCTTCTAGAGACATACTGGTTGCTAGATATGAACCTCGCTGGACACCAGGAATAGTCGCTTCCTTGGGCCTCCTGGGATACAGGGTGTGAACAGACATCTACTGAGGTGTTATAATGCTCTGACATCCATATTGGTGTTTGAGGAAATCACCAAAACAGGACAGTGCAGAGACAGAGGACCTGGGAGATCACGGTCCTGCTGGTGACCACATCAGGACAGTAAGAAAAATGAACCGCAGCCCGAATGTAAGAGAACAGAGGTCAGGAGCTGCTCTGGATACATAGTAACTCAAATCGTGCATGTGAAAGGACGGTCACTCTGCCCCCAAAGCTAAGAGAGTCAACGTGTTTACAGAAGGTTACCATGACCGCATCGCCACCTTCCAGCCAAGCTGGTGACATTTGAATCCCCCTCTTGGCTGAGTGCCTCTGGCTTTAGTGGACTGCTCCGCTGGTTGGTTCCCGCTGTGCAAAAACACATACGCACTGCAGAAACGGATCACCACAAAGAAACGCACCTCAGAACAAAGACACTGTTGCAGGTTTGCAGCACTCTGTATGTCTGGATGAGCAGTGTGACAGGCTGAGGAGAGAGAGAGGGGGGGTTATCCTCTGCATACCGTCTCTGCTGGCCTTCGCAGCTGACATCCCTTATAGATAGTTCACAGGGAAGGAGAGAAACAGGAACAAGCACAAGCTATGCTGTTAACTACGGAGCTCAAATATCCTCATCACATGGCCCACAGCCCTCAGTGACCCCGTGACAGGCCTATAGGAATCCATGTGCAGCGGCTGAATGGGCTGGTGTGCGTATTGTTAGCTGCTGTGCCTTGTTAGCGATGAACTGTCTGGGTCAACAACCGTTGATCGTGTCAGCAATAGAGACTTTTAAATCTACCTGAGACGGAGCATCCAGGTAGTCCTTTCCTTTCCTCTCTCACTGGATGCTAACCCAGACTGCTAATCTGCAGACTGAACCAGGTCCCAGAATATAACTCACTTGCGTGGTGCAAGACATTTATTTGCTTCTTCCGAACCTCTTCCTCCGTCCAGTGTAGCAACTGGTTAACCTGAAGGCCATTTTGGTGTCAAGTGAAAGGTCGATGCAGCGACAGCATATCATGTTATGATGATATTGAATATCATCTTAACATTTTAACTCCTATGGCGTCCATACGGTGGGAAAGGGCTGAGGTCTGAGAGGGCTTATATCACTCACACGGCTCATGTTAGGAGGAACGCCGGGCATATGAAGTTCAGCCAGCTGTCTCCTCACAGTCAGATGACTCCGCTATGCTCCAAGGGTCTTCTTCATTCTGGGTGTAGGCAGCCCGTGGGTCACCATGTGGCAAACCCTCAGAGTTTGATGTTTTATATACCGTAAAGTTCTGGTGAGTGATGTAAACTCTGGTTCTGGTGTTGCCCAGGATTGGCTGTGTGCAGGATTAGCCCTCCTTGTCACTGTAAGCAGACATTATGAAAAAAGAAAAGAAAAATAACTTATAATCTTCTGAAGAACTCATTAAGTCTGGACCAGGGTTGGTGTTCTCGGGTTTATCACCAATCGTTCAGTCACACCCAACCTCAGGTGCTGTTCAAGCCAAGGAGCTGCAACTCAGCAGTTAGGTGGTCAGCTCCTTCCTGGGGGGGTGTCTCTAGCTTATCTGAGGAAGGCAGGCGGTGTTCTCCGCCTGTCCTGATTCTGGGTTCAGCTCTTTGCTTCCGCTACACTGCAGAGGAGGAGGAGGAGGGTGAGGTGGTGGGTCCTCGCAGGAGAAGAAGTGAGGTAATGTGAATAAAGTGACAGAGCCCAGGATGAGGAAGCTGCCAGCTACCACCAGGGAGGCAATGTAGTTTCCTGTGACATCCTTCAGCAGGCCTTTGGATAGACAGAGAAGAAGAAAAACGGCATTGATCAAATTAAACACTTTGCAGATTATGTCTGTCGGGATAGCAAACTAGACATGCAGGACTGGGACAGGATGTGGAGACGGTTCACAGGAAGGAGAGGAACAGGAAGAGGAGAGTAAAGGCTAAGTAAGTGTAGGCCAACGCAACACAACCATTAATCAGCAACTTTCCTTATCAGCTTTGCTCAGCTGTGCTGGCTGCAGATCTCTGTGGCGCTGCTGTGCATGTTGTAGAGGTGTTGCTACACTCCTCCATATGCATGGACGTTGTTGCACAATAGTTTCCAGGTGATGGGACAGGAGTGAATATTTCACGGTGGTTTGGGGTGAAGGTCAGTACATCATTGACTCATTTTTGTCCTAGCATATTAAATAATACGTAAACCTTCCAGGCTTCTTTGCCTGTTTATTAGCACATGCTAACAGGACCTGCAATGCTAAGCAAGCTGCCGAGTGGCACGGCTAGCATCCAGTGATGCGTGTCACCCTGTGCATTCCAGATCTCTTTCCATCACTTATAAATTGTAGAAAAGCCATCCATTGTCAATTGCTTATCCGAAGTCGGGTCACGGGGTCATGCTGGAGCCTATCCCAGCACTCGCTGGATTAAAGGTTGGGAAACACCCTGGACAGGTCAACATTCCATCGCAGGGCTCGAGCAGTTAAGGGTTCAGTGTCTTCCTCAGAGACACTTTGACTTTGTGAAGGAACCAGTGATTGAACCACCATTCTTCCTATTATTAGATGACTGTCCAACCTCCTGAGCTACACCATAATATAGAAAATATGGTGTATTCATAAAAGACTGGGCCGTGGGGAATCCATGTGAGGACAGTCTCCAGTGACATTCTCTCAGAAACCCCAAGCCAAACCTTAACCACTAGCTTAACTTAACCACTGTGTCTGTTGCCGCCATCGCTGCTCTGTGAAAATCAGTTTTTGGATTGAGTAACCTGATTTCTTCAAGTCACATTATCAATGGAAATGTAAAATTGGCATTCCTCTCTGGTTACATGGTTTCTGAGAGAATGTATCGGGAAGCTATCTCTCTCTCATTGAGCGAATGTGAACTTTGAACCTGGCAACCCAAAAGCTATCGATCAATGCAGTATTGATCTTATTATGGATTGATAGCACATCGATAAATGAGTTATAAACCATGAATAAAAGTCTTTTTTTTACATCTCATGATTAGTCCCCACGTCGTGGGGGTGGACACAGGCCTAGATGGAGTGTGGGTGATTAAGGCTAGATACCCTTCCTAATGTGCCGTGGTGGGATCGAACCTGTAACACAATCACCAGTCTCCCCTTTTGGCCACCGGCCCCGTTTCCTCACCTGACAGCGGTGCTCCCAGCAGGCCCGCAATGCTCTCCAGGAGCTGCAGCAAACCCAGGGCTCCCACCATGTGATCCATGCCCACGATCACTGGCACCACCGCAAACACCAATGAGGTCAAGGCCCCGGAGCAGAAGCCATAGAAAAGGCTGATGAACAACAACAGGGTGTAGGAGCCGGCCATGGAGCCCAGCGGCAGGAGTATGATGAACACTCCCGTCAGAGACGTCCATAGCGCCAGCATGTGGATCAGCCGAAACCAGCCCAGATCTGAGAACCAGCCTGATGTAAGACGGCCCAAAATGTCGGTGGCGCCTGTCGCTGACATGACGAAGGCCGCTTCGTACTCAGAGAAGCCGATCTGGCGGCAGTGGGCCACCAGGTGGAAGTACGGCACAAAGTAACCGGCATTGAAGAGGCAGACAGCCAGGCTGTAGGTGAGGAATGGCCACTGGCAGAGCAGAGAGAGCTCCAGGTAGGAGGAGACCCGCTGCAGGACCCCAGAACATGACTTCTCATTCTTTGACTCTGCCTAAAGAACAGGGAGAGAGAGAGAGAGATGACTAGTTTGGAGTTTGCCTGATAGTGCCGTGGATTTCATTCATACTTAAGAGGAGGAAGACAGCAGGGGCCTCATGTGTGGTTTTGTTCCAACCAAACACTTTTTCCATCCATTCCTTCCATCTTCCGGTCCCTTGTCTAAAGTCGGGACACGGGAGAACTGCACCCTCATTGGGTGAAAGACAGAGATACAGGTCACCAGTCCATCACAGGGCAGAGCAGTTACGGGACAGTTCAACAAACACCCTGGGCTCAAATAGTACAAGCTACCCACAATCTGAGCATCTCAATGGTGAACACTACAGGACAGACGTATAAATGATGGAGGGCTGATGCTAAACTAACACTTCTGCCTATGTTTTGCAGTTCATTGAGAATGACTCCAAATCAGCTCCCTCTTACCAAAACCCTTCCCTAATCCACACTTTTCCTCTCATCCCGACTCCATGACCTTTGACCTCCACCGTACAAATTTCTCAAATAAAATTCATTAATGGACAAAATGCTCGGACCTCTGTTTGAGGTCTGTACGAACCATAGTTGGTGCCTTGGTGGACTTTTGGGGCTGGATGATGGCCCCGCAGGGCACTATGTTGAGGCTTAGCCCCCCCAGGATGAGAAGGGCACCCCGCCAGGAATACATCTCGACCAGCAGCTGGAAGAGTGGCGCAAATACAAAGGAGGAGAGGCCGATGCTGGAAAATCCCACTCCCAGAGCCAGGGTGCGTCGGTGAGTGAAGTTAGCCATGACCGTGGCCACGATGGGGGTGAAGACCAACGCCCAGCCCAAGCCTGGATGACAGGGGTGGAGATATAGAGGCAGACAGGGGTTATGAAGGTTAACATCCCCTTTCAGTCACTGAATGCACATGTGTGGTGACTTGAATAACAGGATTCCTGGAGGTGGCCATCTCTTTATACCGCTACTGCCCTTCATGCTGAATGCTGTATTCTGTGCCATGTTCATTCATCAAGACTTTAAGACCACAGTCTGGTCCTTCAGTAGCACGAACTGTTAAGGTTCTCATTCATCAGCTGGAGCAGGAAGATGGGCCAGTGTGTTCTGTGTTTACAGAGAGCTGCTACCTGTGAGGATGCCCATGCTGAGATAGAGGTGTAGGAGACATGTGGCCTGAGAGGACAGTATGAGGCCCAGACCAGCGAGGCAGCCCCCGGTCATCACCACCCGCCTGGCGTCGTACGCGTTGCACAACGCTGTCCCAAGTGGACCTGGGGGAAAAACACACGCACACCAAGTGTTGGGTTAAGCTCAGGGTGAGGTTGGGTTCAACATGGCACCACTTCGACGTGATTGGTCCGTTGCAATGATGGTCTCAGAGCAACATGAATTATCACCAGTCCATGTCAGGGGTCGTCTCAGGGGATTCAGTGTCTTGCTCAAGGACACTTTGACATACTTTCTACCTCCGGAGCTACGCTGCCCTCAGGCACCAACCCCCCCACCCCAGTAAATACTGGAGGGTCTTTACAGCAAACGTGCCGGCATGGCGACTCTACCTCGTGTCTGCTCCTTCCATAAAGGGGAAGAAGAGCCGAGTGACCTTATGTGACGCCTTGTTCACTTTCGAATTAACAGAAGGAAGGAAACCCACCTTATCTGGTGATTGTATTCATACAATAAAATTTGTTCTCTCCATTTAATGCATTCTATTAAACAGAAGGCAGCTGCAGAACCCGGGGAGCAGGTACGGGTTCGGCGTCTTGCTCAAGGACACCTCAAACACACTTTCTGAAGGAGCCCAGGATGGAACCAGCAACCTTCCGATCACATGATGCCACCCAGCCCACATACCTCAGACATGAACAAACACACAATGGGACTCACTGAAGAGCTGCTGCATGGCCACGCTTGTGGAGGAGATCCAAGAGATGGCCTGGGCGCTCTCCTCGAAGTACTGGACGAACTCCACGAAGAAGACCCCGAGGCTGCGGAGCAGGCCAAACACCAGGGTGGAGCAGATGAACAGCGCCCCCACCAGCACCCAGCTATACCCTCCATCGCAGCCCTTGCCCCGCGTCCTCCGGTCCTCCGTCTTGGACTTGGACATGACTGTGACAAAGAGAAATCCAAATGCCAGCTGGAATGTCTTCAGTTCCTGTCAGCTGAGAGTGGACAGGATGTCTGAGACAGCCAGGATCAGAAAAATAAGCCCCACAGAAGAGGAAGTGTCACGTTTCCCTCACCCTGACATGCCTGGCTTGTTCCTATATGATGGAGAAAGCAGAGTCCCTATTCAAAAGGCTCTACAGCAATCATTAACCATGAGGGCCATAAACTCTTCTGTCGCACCATGTGTGTGCGTGTGTGTGTTTGTGTGTGTGTCTGGAAAAGTTTGGGATTTATGGCCGAAGGTCAGAGTATAGAAGTGAAGGAAGTGAACATAACAAAAGCTTACTCATGAAGAATTCAGTGATGATGCAAATCATGTCTGAAACTGGTTGTTAGCAAAGCGTAGAAAGAACCCTCTCGCCATTTCTCTCCATTTATCAGTGTTTAACCAGGTGATCTGCATCACACACCCCCCCCTCTCCCCAGTTAGGTCCCAAATAGTTACTTAGTGACTTACTGAAGCACGTTCAGCTTTCAACAAGTTCTCCTGATCTGATCGATTTGGAAAAGACCTTGAAAATAAGGAAAAGCCTGATCACCAGAGACCGCCCCGACCTGCAGATCAACACAAACATAGCAGGATCAGTGGTGTTATGCTTAGAAAGAGACGACAGCAAGACAACGTAGGGTCATTCAGAGAAGATATAACGGGATAGTTTTCGGATGAATTCAAACCTACCTGGTGGTGGGACAAGGTAAACGGTTATCAGCAGCCCACTACCAAGGGCTGGGCTCCTCTCATCCAAACGCTGCGGGGCAAAGAAGACAAACGGTGTTTAGGACAACGTGGTTGGAGCTGCGCTGACGGACAGCAGATAACAGACCCGTAGACCTCTATATGCAGACTGCTCAGGATGTAATCAGCAAGATTCCTCCAGTGTTCCTTCAGCTCCGATGGGGTGGGTGATGATCAACCAGAGGATTTCACAACAGACATCACCTGAGGTCTGACATACATTTCCCACATGGACTCTATATGCAAACATACACACACTGTGTTCTTATTTTGCAAAACCTGATGTTCCAGGCCCTCGTACTGCCTGCCTCAACCTGAACCTCAACACAAATCTAACTCTGTAGAAGCCCCACGGCACCACCATGACCCAGAAATGTAGTGTCCACTACATCCAACAGCTACTGTACCTCCAACAAGGAGAATATATAACTATAAAGTTCTGAGGTATCAGTACCAGCAGGGAGCTCTCTGTGGCCACATCCACCAGCTCTGACAGGGGGGTCCTGAAGTGGTCCCAGGCCAGCGTGGAGCAGAAGCTCTACTGTGAGTCCCTCATGATGACTGAACTTCTCACCCTGTCTCTAAGAGAGACACCAGACACCCTCCTGAGAAAGCGTGACCAGTGATTTTTTTTAAAATATGTATGTTTGAGCCAAACGAATATGGAGGAAATGGTCATGATGTCCACGGAATCCAATGGTGCTTCATATGCATTCACAATGACAAATAAGGCTTCCATTTCTACATCTTCTTCTTCTTCTTAGGGTGCCCAAGCAAGTGCAGCCCCTCCAATCATCTATAATGAATCTGGACCGACGTCCTAGAAATCTGTCAAGAGAATAACACGAATCTAATCTAATCTGCGCAATCCATAAAGAGGCATTTGTGATGTTTACATGTAAAAACACAATCAGATCGCAAAAACGCGTTCCTTCTCTCAGCAATGACAACAACCATGCCTCCATTCTTAATGCCACTGGCCTACTCATGAGGAGGGGGCTATAATCGTAATATAGACTGGATGACTTCCTCTACGCATTGCTTCCACAAGTGAACAAAGTGTACCTTTTCCGAGAAGCCCCTGATATTTGCATGTGTGGTTCCCCAGACCTGGGTGTCTCTCGGAGACGCTCTCTGTCGCCAGTATGGTACCAGAAGCTTCAACATCCCAACTCTAAAAGGGAATACCGCCGGTCGCAGCCTGCAGGAGCCATCACGGTTTCTAAGAGCGGCGGTGTGTGCGGGGCTACCAGCAGATACATGGATAGGTTTCTGCTGTTGAGCCCCCTGCGTAGCGGCTCCGGAACACTTGTCGGGTAAGATAACGTAATTCTCATCCATTCTCCACCGGTATACTCACCGCAGCAGAGCTGTGCAGTCCGCTTGTCTCTCCCCGCCCTTCACGCCAACACGTCTTGCTATTCGTCAAGGGGCGCTCTACGTCAGAGCTTGAGTACGCATGTTCAGGAACCATGCTGCTTCCTTAAAGGACTACACCGATGTTTTTGCTCGTTTTAAGCCCATAATTGTTATTGTGTATATTCTGTGCAATATAAATGCAATATATTTGATCTGCTATGTAGCTCCAGAAATGTTCCTTGTGGGACTAATAGAGGAATATATGTTTGGAAAGTTAGCTCAGTGCAGCAATAAATGGTACAAAACGTGCGAAAACTTCGTAATACTCCTTTAAGAAGTCTCCCTTTCTCTTCCAACAGCGTCCACAGAATTTAAACCACCCTCCGATTAGATGTGATTTCAACAATAGCGATCAGTAGACATCTTTATATATTAATTCTAATTTGTGTCCTCCGTCGTCCTCGTTAGTATAGTGGTGAGTATCCCCGCCTGTCACGCGGGAGACCGGGGTTCGATTCCCCGACGGGGAGGCGAATGACTTTTCTTTCACTGGGACATAACATCTGCAGCCATCGTGTGTTTGATTCCATCAGCCTTAATTTAATCTGGCTCTACTTCAACTACGTGAGGACTGATCGTGAAACGCAAGAAAACATAGCTGCTTTTTAAGTGTGTCTTGATGCATGCTCAATAATCCAGGTAGGGAAATCACAAAAGAGGTGAATCTGTTCAGCTGGATCAGAGGTTCATTTCAGAAACGTTTCGTCACTCACCAGGTGACTTTTTCAGTCTGAGCTGAAGGCAAACATCCCCCTCCTTATAAACGGTACCTTGCTGCCACACAACAATAGGTTGGTTTCACATGCAAGTTGGGTGATCAACTGCACATTCAGTGACAAAGGGCACCATTCACAGAGGATTGGGGAATGTTCGCGATCACGGCATTGTAAGACGCCGATAGGTGTACTCTCAGGCCACCCCCCCTATTCAACGAGGGTCGCTCCCTCTTCACGTAAATGGCCTCCTTCACCCCCCTCTCAAACCAGCGTTCCTCCCTATCAAGGATGTGAACATCATCATCCTTGAATGAGTGGCCACTCGCC